>JASDQU010506368.1:19928-36093 GCA_032191745.1 Picea mariana | reverse complement strand
GGTTCTTCTCCATTAGTTATCCTTGATACATGATCTGGCCCTGCATTCAATCTTCCAGGATTCACCACAACTTCAAAATTAAACTCTTGAAACAACAGTAACCATCTGCATATTCTTCCCCCCAACACTCACTTATTGACCAAATATCTAAGAGCAGAGTGATTCGTAAACATCTTAAAATGTTGTCCTAAAAAATAATGTATGAACTTCTGCAATGCATATACCATAGCTAAACCTTCTCTTTCAGTGGTATTGTAGTTCTTCTTATAATCTAACAACTTCCTGCTTGCAAATGCTATAGGGTGATCTATATCACCTTGTCCTAGATGTTTCAATATTGATCCAAGCTCTATTGATGATGCATCCACATGCACATGAAAATCCTTTGACTAATCAGGGAACAACAAAATTGGCGCATTCACCATCTTCTCCTTCAAGATATCCAAACTCCACTAGCACTCCTCATTCCATTGATATTTAATGTCCTTCTTCAACAACTTCTCCATTGGCGCAGAAATCTGTGCATATCCCCTTATAAACTTCCTGTAATATCCTCTATGACCAGTTTTACTTTTTAACTGGTGTACTGACCTAGGTGGTGGTAAATTCACTATGACAACAATTTTGGTAGGATAAACCAGTAGACCTTGTTTACATACCACATGCCCTAACATGATTCCAAATGGTGCGTTGGAGATACATTTCTTAATATTAAATGAATATCTGACACTGTCTACACCTCTCTAACATAAATATTAGTACTTCAACATGATCCTTCAATAAACTAAACAATGTCCAATCATCCAAGTAAAATTCCAAAAACTTATGAATAAAATCCTTAAAGGCAGCTACTACCACTCTTGAAAAAATTGCAGGTGCATTCTTCAGCCCAAAAATCATCATTGTATACTAAAATGATCCCCATTTTGTAGAAAATGTTGTCTTGTGTCGATATTCTAGAGCTATCTTGATCTGATGGTATCCTGGAAATCCATCTGTAAATGAATAGGCTTCTTGACCTCCTACATTCTCCAATACTTCATCTATAAATCGGGTAGGGAAAGGATTATGAAAGAAAGCATCATTAAACTTCCTCAAGTCTACACAGATCCTAATTCCCCCTTGCTTCTTCTCCTGTACTACCATAGGACTAATCCATTTTGATTCTTCCACAGGTTCTATGGCACAGACCTCTAACATCTTATCAATTTCTACCTTTAGTTTCTTCTTATACACTGGATTCAACCTGTAAGGTATCTAACTTATTGATCTAGATTCTGGTTTCAAAGGTATCTTCATCTCTCCAAGTTCTCTTGTTAATCACTTCATCTCTGAAAACATCACTAGAAACAAATCATTGTACTCGCGCAGTAACTCTGTTATTCTGTCTACTATCTGATTATCCCAATAATCTCCAATACTTGCAATCTTTGGGTTTTTTGTTGTTCCAATATTTACCTTCTTTATCTTCAAAGGTGCAACATAATCTTCTGACTCCTATTGTGGACCTTATACTTCTCTTTCTCCTTCAACCTTTGGGATATGGATATTGTGCATTTTTCTTTTGTTGGATCTTCTTCTTCTGTGACATGATAATAGTGTAGCAACTATCTGACTGTCTATCTCTTTTGGTTCTTATAAGTTGTCACTATTTCCACTTCATGTTATTCAAAAATCTTGTATCTTACCACCTTCAGTACTGTTGTATCTATTTATGGACTCTCATGTTCAAATGAGAATGTGATCACAAAATTCTGCTGCATTTCTTCCCAATTTGTAGTTTCCCTGCGTTGCTCCTATTCTGTGTACCAGTGCTTTGAAATTCCTTCTAATGTGTGAATAATGTGATGTGGTCATTCTTATGGTGGTACCAATATCCACTGAATTATAAATCTATCTTTGTGTTCTCTGGTTTTTCTAATTCCATCATACTTCTCCAAAATTTTGTTCTCCTACTCTGTGCCAAATCTGATGCGCAATAACCTCTTGCATTGAAACCAATTATTGATCTTCTCTTTACGTGTACCCCAGTAACGAGTAGGTGTTGCTTGAAGGAAATTTTTAATGTTGGAAATATTTGATTCTCCAAAATTTCTACCTAATACTTTATTAAAAACTATTCTAAGTTATTCTGACCATAAAAATTAGGAGGTTCTCTTACCTCTGTACCAACCAATCTTAGCACGTGAGTCATTCTGACATGTCTTCTAGTAGATAACTCATGTAATCATTGCTTCCAGTTCTCCAGTATTGTGTCAGAGTCTGAAGCACAAGAACTAATGCTCTTCCAACCAAGGATGATTTTAAGGATGGAAATTTGTTTTAAAATGTAGAAACCTTGGCAAATATTACTAATCCTTCATATGCCAACTATAAAAGTTTGGCCAAATTTATAAGGATTTTATATAGCTTTTATAACATTTTGGCGATTTTTAAGGTAAAATAATTTTATCCTATAGAATTTGGGCAAATCATTTTTAAAATAGCGAATCTCATTTTTGGAAAAACCATGGAAAATTAGCACATGAGCTAAATTTAGCCCCTAAAATAATCCATGCCTCCAACTCAACATTCCATCTGCAATTAGGTTGATGAAATCCTCTTCACGCACGGTAGTTCGATACAACTTATTTATATCTTTTGTAATGAAATTTTCTATTGCAGGTTCAACATACCTTCCTCCTTCTAAGGGATATAATGGCACAATAACTATGTATTCTCATGATTCAAATATCATATTTCTAGTCTTCAGATTGATAATATCTTGGTTATCAAAAGCCCAATCCAGAACCAACAATGCTAGATATGGTGAAGTGTTATCCACCATGTAAATGACTTCAAAGTCTTCCATGGTGCACACACCATCTAGGTCTATTGGTATCCCCTTCAATCTACCAATTGGCACCACTCTATGATGATTTTCTAGCTTCAACTTAATAGGTGAAAATCCCAATGTAGGTTCTCCCATAACTTCCCATGTCTTCTTAGGAAAAACATTTACTTCAGACCCTAAGTCTAGTATGATATCCCCCATATTGAAATCTCCAATGTTTGCATTCAACTTGAATTCCCTACTTGTTCTTCTCTTGTTACGAACTTGATTGATTCTCTTGTGTTCTAACTTCATTTATTCTCCAGAATTGCACTTTTCTAATAGATTTTGTAACACTTGCAGAGATGACTTATCATTTAATAGCTTTAGACAAGATACCAAAAATTTTCTTAAATTACTGACCTTTTTTGTAGGCTTCTCCTTGTTGGTCTAATCGGATAAGGGAGGCATGTCATAGACTAGTACAACATATCCTCTCTTGGTTCTTGAAGTAGATGCAATGTTCTCCTTCAAAATATCTCGTCTAGGATCTTTGAAGGTCTCCTTCTCTTTGCACGCATCAAACTTTTGTTCTGGTGTTGTATTCTTCCCAAACCATTGGTATTGATCCTACTTCTTCTTTGTTGCATCTGTTCCTGTCTTGGCTCCACCTCTAGTAACTATATTGATATTCTTCCCATCCTCTTCTCTATTTTCCAAAATAATCCATTGGACATTCTGATTGTTCTGGTTCCTCTTATGTTATATCTTTACTAGAAGTGTCGGAAAATATTATGTCTCATGATCTACTGCACGACAATACATACATGTCGTGGGTGGTTATGGAAAATATCTTACATAGTGTCCAGGTTTTTGAAAGTTGTGACAAATTAATGGTCCTCTAACTCCTCCAAATCCTCTTCCTCCGTGACCTCCTCCTCTGAAGCATCCTTTGTTTTCTTGATTGTCTCAACGCAGTGTAGTATACTGTGGTGCCTGATTATACTGCGGTTGTGCATTATTGTACTGAGGTGGAATTGCACACTATTGTGCATTGTTATATTGTGGTGGTGCTCCAAATTATTGCATGTTATTATACTGTGGTGGAACTGAAAACTACTGTGCGTTGTTATACAATGGTTGTTGCGCAAGTTGTCATGTCATTAATTCAACCTACACCCTATAAGTATCTAATTTCCTCTCCTTCATTATCTCCAAGGTTCTACAGTTCTTGTCTTCATGTTCAACTGACTTGTAAAAATTACAAAATGTAGTCTTTGGTATTATTTGATACTTTTGCATCATAGGACAATGATAGGGATCATGTCCATGTGTTATACATATCTCACACTATGGCCCTCCTGTAGATAAAAGATTTGACATTCCTACTCCCAAGCACTGTGCAAAGGTTGGACACTCATTCTTATGATGCCCTTTTGTTCTGCATAGTGTACACCATAAATCTTCGCTCTTTTCCTTTCCCTTATTCCGATTCAACTGAAATGTCAAGTTCTACATATATTCTCTCAACTCTTCCACAACTGGATCTCTATACTTATATTGATTTTCCTGTAACTGTAAAGCTTCTTGTAAAGCCCCAGCATGAGTTTGGAACTTTTGTTGCTTCAATGGATACTTCAAATGTGACAATAAAGAGTTAACAACTAAATGTCTATGTTTCATATCAATAATAGGGTACTTCAACTTACCTTTCAACCTTTTGAACTTCTGGTCAACCTCCCAGACTGAATCACCTAGATTCTGCTTAATATCTATCATTTCGTTCATGAACTGATCCTCTGGACTTGGTTTTTGAAATTCATTGATCAATTGCTTCTTCACATCTCCGACAGTTGTAGGTGCTCCTGTTGGATTATTTACTGTGAGACCCATATACCATTCTAATGCACAGTCTTTGAATGTGATTTCCAACTGCGCAACCTTTCTATCTTCATTTGTAATCTTCTTAGCTTCCCAAATCTTCTCACAAATGAACAAGTGCTTCTTTGGTTCATCCGAACCTTCTCCATGGAACTATGGTAACTAAATAGTTGGATATTGTCCTATCATTGTGAAATTATTTATACTACCACTTCCATGCAGTGTAGATACTTGACTGCTACTAGCTGAACTAATACTTCTATTGGAATTTACACTAGACCCATGTCCTACTAAAGTCCTTCTACCACTAATAACTTATTTTCTGAACGTTTCTTGTTCTTCAGTTGTCTTAGTCACACATGGGGTTATGGGTTCCACACTAATTCATATCTCGAATGGAGAGCCTTATTCTTCACTAGACACATAACCTTTGGTTTTCCTCTCATATGTGGCACACAATATTTCCTCAATCTACCCTGTCGCACGAAGATCCTCTACCTCTTCCTCATCAATGTCCAATCCCTCTCGCTCGACTACTGCCCTCTTCTTACTGTTGATATTATACTGGCAGGGTCATCTGTTGTGCGTCACTTCTGCTTTGCTCAATATCACCTTGGTTTGTTCCACATCCAACATGATAAGGTCCATTTCTTCCTTCTTTTGGCCTCTTTCTAGAGGCCTCTCCATATGTCATATCTTCCTTAGTGCTTCTCCCAGCTCCCCCATGCACACAGAGTGATTTAGTTGTCTAATTACATGGTCATCATGCCTTTATCATGCAATAATATATTGATCGACATGTAAAGTGACCTAATGTACCTTCCTCTTGGTCTCTTCAAGAATTCTTTCCCTGCAACATTATACAACTTCGTTATATCGATTGCAAATTTAGTAATAAACCCTGCAGTAATATTGTCTAACCAAAAATCCACTGCACACGTGAATTTATTATTAACCCTTTTCAACTGTAAAATGTTCTTAGCAGTCCACTCTAATTTCCTTACCCGATTATTTGGATGAGTATCCTTCAACCTCAATATCCACTCCTATAATAACTCTGGAAAATAACAAAAATATGCCTCATGCAAATCAGTAAACACATACCTCTGTAAATACTGGTGTGGTGCATACCTGGAGCTTCTATTATCATTTTGTACAAACTGGAGTTGCTTTGTCTCCAACCATCTTTCAATCTCTTTCTTCAATGCATCCCATGGCCTAAACATCCCTTTCTACCATTGCATTCTCTTCATAATATCCCCTCCAATCCGATCTTCCGAGTTCCAACCGACAACATAACCATTTGTTGGATGTATGGGCTGACCTGGTAACTACCTTAGTTCTCCAACAAAACCCTATAAACCATTGACCCCTCTGGTAAACCAGAAGGCAACACTGTGTACATAGTGAGAAAAGAAGTCTCACCCGATATGGATTATGGGTGATTGTAGGACCCAAATGTATGAAGTCAGGGAAGGGATGGAACTCATGTGGATGTTAGGATTACTACGTATACCTCTTCTTCTTCTACTTCAACATGCATCATTCATCAAATCTATCATTCATTTAACCTTTTACATTCATTATGAATAACTAATCTAGCGCACGTTGTAATTTAACTTTAACATATCCATATATTCATCCAACATAATAAGCATATCAAAGAATAAATACAACATTCCACACAATAACAATTTTTTACCATGGTTCACCCCCCCCTTGGCTACATCCACAAATATTTGTCTTCTTTATTCATATTCAGTAAAATAGGGCGTTGCACACATTACATTGAAAGTTTTTCATACTCCATGCTGTTGACTAGTGTCACACCAAGCTCCACAACTTGTGACCTGATCCTTAGTTACAATGCATACATCTCAAAAAATGACTCCATCTGAGCTCTGTAGTTCTCAGCCAAAACCAATAATTGTGACTCAAAACTCAAAGGTTCTCCAAAAGACTCAATCTCTCCAAAACTAGATGATAGATAAGCTCAACACCCCTCCTATATACCTCATACATCCTATTTATACTAAAAACGGCTGGGTAAAAACCCATTAAATCATAACCCAAAACCCTAACCCTCGTGGATTAGGTTCTTCCACAAAATAAATTCCTTCACGCAGTCGGTCTTCATTCCTTTCTTTGACTCTGTAGTTATTCTCCTTAATTCCCGGCGCTGCTCCCTTTTCCTTCTTGCACACTACTTTTCCTTCTTCCCTCACATGCAATGCTTCCTTTGGTCCATTCCTTAGCAACCTACCTCTTTTGTTGTTCTCTTTCCTTGGACTTTTCTCCTAAAATAGCTTGCTCCAATAGGCCCCCAACACTTACCTGTGGCTCGTCCCAAACCACTCAGGCAATGTTTTCCTCCTTGACAGAATTCTCCAACGCCTCAAATATGTATGTCATCTCTTCAACACAAGTCTTCACTAGTGTGCACTTCTCTGCAACAAACTCCATAGTCTATGCAATGAGATGTTCCTTCATCATCTCTTCAACGTCCAACTTAATATTTTCTAGCTAGCCCTTGGCTGCATCCAATTCTATCAACATCTTCTATGCTTGTTCCTATAATGGCTTCACCTGATCCCGCCTCATCTTCTTTTCCACCTGGTTTGACTTCACTTCTGCTTGCAGATTCTTTATTTCTTGCGCACTCCTCATCCTCTCCTGGATTTTCATGGCCTTTTGCCTATGCTTTAGCTCCTATTCTTTGACCAATGTTGGGCTAACTGGTTTTGGTGATGGGATCGTATCTACGTCGACGACTCCTTCCTGTACACTAGGGTTTTTCATTTCTGGTACTTTCTCTTGTGGATATCTCTCATTATTGTAGGTTCTCCTTGAAATTTGACTAGGTGCTCCAACCTTGGGTGGTGCCATACTGCAAATTCTCAATCCTACTACTCTAAATCGTTGCTAAAACTCCGGGATACTTGGTCGCTCTATGTGTTTTCTTGGATTTCTCTCCTTAGCTCTTCATCCTCTCTAAGTCATAATGAAGCTTACTATGCAATTTTCCTACTTTTATAATTCCTATCATAAATTCTCTATCGTATCCCACTTTTCTGGTCACCATCTTTCTTTTTCCGACCGCTTTTTGTCCTGTCATGCTGTGTTTTCTGTTTAGTCATTTTTTATGTCGCATAGTCTATTCAGGTTCTATCATACCTCTTTCTAAATTATTATACATCTCATATCCTTCAACTATTTTTCTATCAGTTATTCCTATACCTATTTTTTATTTTTTTTCTCATTTTCCACTTTTTTCTTCCTTTTTCTTCTCTTAAATCCTACTATATACAATACGTACAAGTCCACTTTCTGCACTATAATTACTAAGAGTTAATAGGTCAACTGTCCCTATACAGTTTCAGTCGACTACCATTCACCAAACCTTGAATCTCCTTTCCTATTAAATTCTGCAGCTGCACAACACCTCCATATGTGACAGACTTTATCTCATATGGCCCTAGCCAATGCATTCTGAGCTTCCTTGGGTGTTGTAAGTACTTACTGTCATAGAGGAGAACTATATCTCCCTCCTTAAATTTCTTCTTCTTGATATGTCTGTCATGCCAAGATTTTTCCTTTGATTTATGTACTTCTTGATGGAAACCAACTATAATCCTTTCTTCTTCCAATTCCATGAGTTGAGCCAATATTTCCTGTGTTGCACCTCTTTCTGTCATGTTTGTAACTGTTGCAATGTGCAGACTAGGTATCAACTATTCCAATGGAACTATTGCTTCTTATCCTTAATTCCCGATGCACTGCTTCATTTTCCTTTTTGCATGCTTCTTTTCATTATTTCTTAGCATGCGTTGAATCCTTTGGTCCATTCTTTAGTTGCATGCCTCATTTTCCATCCTCTTTCCTCAGACTTTGCTCCCAAAATAGCCTGCTCCAACTAGGAGAAATAAAAAAATTATGAAAATTTCATTCAAATTCAATATAATCAACATACCTATCAATAAGTCACTCCAGAATGCAGACCCTCTCATTGGAGGCCACGATTAATTCCATGAACCACTTTTGGAAGGATTTCGTGAAGTCTACCTAGATTTCATAGTTTTTGGAGTGTTGGAGAGTCAAGAACTGGGGGGTGATGAAAGGGGGGGTTCCCTGCACATTTGTTTCATGTATCGACGGTGGTTTCCATAATACCATACCCAATATAAGGATGAACCATATATAATGAAATTCTTTTCCCCAATATTGATCATCTAGGAAATCGAGAATGAACTCATCCAACATGTATTGAGCCTAGGCCATCTGAGTTCCACCAACACATCGCTCTGCAGTGAGGAACACCTTAAGAGTGCATACATCGTTTCATCATTTGTAGATGATATTGTAGGTTAGTAACTGTGTTGTGAACCATACCACTAGATTATTAATTTCATGGATTACAACTTTGTGTTTCCCCTTGCATGTGCCAAATCAGGAGTAGACTTCTTCTTGAGCTACATCTTTCACTTTGAGGGTATCCGTTGGATCCTCTCCATAAGTGGGAAGGCTCAAAATCTGATGCATCATGTGCTGATCAATAAGGTAAGTATATTCCAACCATAGGTACCCCCCATGCATTCGAATGAGGAAGCAGACCAATTCCTAAATGGTTGGGGTGCAACCAAAATGTGGACATTTGAGTAATGTGAGAATGTCACATTTCCTTAGAGTCTTCTCCCATTCGTGGCCCATTCCTCAGTCACCACTTTTTTGGTACCATCTTCTTTCTGGATGACAGATGTATATTTATTGAACTATATTTTAGGGAATTGATTGGGGTCCCTCACATTATAATCGACACATTTTAGCAATGGGACTTTCTCTAACGTCATCTTCTAAAACTGTGCACCACATGGTAGCAGCAGATCTGGAACCGACTAATCCTTCACTACCTTATATTTTATTTGTGCTTGGGATTTGTTAGAGGATTCCATACCAGATATGGTGACTGTTTTATGAAAATTTTAAAGCTCGAAACCAATCAGAAATTCAACCGTGGAAGTGTAGTCGACCGCTGGAAAGCTAATGGGGTTTTTCACTTTTGTAGTCTAATAACTAGATAAGAGAAGAATGGAAGAACATTCTCAGAAAAACAAGAGAAGTGGTGAGCCATAACACTTCCCCTCATCCCCAAGATCATGAAATAATAATGGCACACGTCATTCATTGAATGTGGAGTTATTATCCAGTCCATTCCATGAGTTTCTCGGTACTACCTTTCATCCTAGTCATCGAAGTCATTATGTTGGACGTTGATCAATCGTTGTATCCTTAATGTCAATCTTTCCATCATCCACCATAATTAAATCCTTCTTTATTCTAAATCAGACAAATCATCCTCCTTCTAGCTGCATTAATGGCTGCATCCTTATGAAATTGGAGTAAATCGACGCAGTGTAACTACCTGTCATATCGATCGTTATGATCACTAATCTTCTCCACCGCCGAATCTTGCAAGATGATGATGTGGATAGCTTCGTACATGCGCAAGTATTATTATTTAGGATCAATGCACATGTTTCCCACGCACCCCTACATTAGTTCAACCTTGGTTAATTGGTCGTAGCGACCCATGGTAGGTCATAACACTTCTTCACAAATTCCCAACCGGTCATTTTTCTCCACTCAGGAACTGGACTCGACCCTTCTAGATCTGGTGGCACCTACTAACTACCCATTACTTCTTGACTCCTATGTAGCTCATATATTTTCTCAATGGGGTTGAGGGGGATTGAATGGGATTATGTTCTTTCTATTGTAACATAGGGAGTATCCATCTCCAACATATGCACATGGGACTTCCTTACTTGGCTAGTACAAAATTGAGGCTCTAGGGGGACAAAGTGCTTTCTCGACAGCTTGCACTAGGCCTTTAGATATCGGATGCATACCCTGCATTGTTTCTTGGATACCCATAATCTTTCACAAGAACACATATACTAATGGATATCCACCCCTGACTTGAATCTTTCTCTTAGTGGACCCTCCAAAACTTCCCATTCTCAAATATGTTCTCGATGTGCAACCCACCATTGCACACAGATATTCCTATTAACATCATCGACGACATGAACTTAGTGGTGTTTGGGAATGTGCTACATCTAGGCAATAAATGCATCCATTGAATCCGACCCATCGAATCGGTAGGACCCAAATTATTCTTCGTGCACTTCAGTGGTAATACGCACACATCTCTTTGTCGAGACTTCATCAAGCTTGTTCTTCCACCTCTCCATGGTGTCATCTGAATTAGTGTCATATGACTTCATGCTCCTCGAAATTAGTTCCCCATCCTCTTTGGGATTGACATAATCTTCCCTGTGCCCCGTGATCTTGTAGATATTCTAAAAAATGGAGCTCGACACATCCCCATACACTATATCATTATATATGTCCCTTTCATTGGGATCCAAAGGTACGATCACACACAGGCTATTAGTCTCAAATGACCTCTATTGTCAAAGACCTAATCAATGCCAAGTAAGCTAGGGTAGGGGTCACAATCATCCATGATCTCTATTACTTTGAAATCAACCTTCATCTTCACCCCCTCTATGTTCACTTCGACTTGCTCCAATTGGCCTATAGGATATATTTTGTACTGATTTTCCAACCACAACTGAATGGGTGTCCAAAGCAAGTTCAGTTTATCCATAAACTCCCATAACTTCTTTGGCAACATGTTCATGTTGGAGCCAAAATCCAACATGACCCCATCTGTTTCGTAACTATCGAGTTCAACTATCATCTTTAACTCTCTTCTTGTGCACTTTTATTTATTGATTTGGCACATATCCCTTTCCGGTAAGGGGGTTGATATAGTTCTATCCATCTAATATTAAACAACAACACAATAAGTTGCTTACTTGGCCCTCATTTTATATTTCATGACCCAAGTCATGCAATGCTTCTTCTCACATTGTGCACTTCATCTCTTCCTATACATGTTCCTCTATTTTCCTTTTATTGGCACATTGCAACTCTTGTATACATGCTTCTTCCAGTGACCTTTGTGTCATGTGTTTTATTTCCTCGTGCACACAAGCTTCCTCCAAAGGCCTCTACGTGGCACATTACAATTCTTTACGAGTGCGAGCCTCTTCCAGTGACCTTTGTGTTGCTCATTGTAATTATTCATGGATCTGAGCTTCCTCAAGTGACCTTTGTTTCACACATTGCAACTCTTATCATACTCTTTCTTCCTCTATTTTCCTTTGCACGTCGCACAAAAAATACTTATGTTGAGAAACATCAAAGTTAGGAGAGGGTTGTGCCACCTTCCTTATCTTCTCCTCTGTATTTTGACCCAAACTTTCACCATGTTCAAAGTCCTTTTTTGTCTTTTCTACACCTCGGGTTATCACCCATACATCCACTTCATCATCATTTTTTTTATTCCCATGCAACTCTGCAGTCACCATGTTTCAATGTGTAAATGTGTTGAACCTACACAAAATAGATCTATCTATAAAATACCACACGCATTTGCAGAGAGAAATTGAGAATGAAGAAGCAAGAGAGAAAGAATGGAAAAATTCTCATTAATCGTATTCCCCACTCAAAGAGTGAATAATTTACAATAGATATAGGCTACATGAGTAACTAATGTGCCAGAGTGGTGGTCTAGAGTGATCTGGACACACATCAACAGTTACGGGAGTAAACTGCCACCTAGTCTAGTCTCTCGGGTAGTTACATGAGTGAACTGCCACCTAGTCCGAGTTAACTAGTCAACCAGTCTTCAGTTAACCGACTGAAATGGAGTGTTGTGAGGAGTAGATCAAGGAATCAAGGACAATGTGCGTTAGCTAGTGATGATCCCAATGTTGCATTGTGATAATCCCAATGTAGAATCTAGACTCCACTCAACTGAAGTGAAAACTGAAGAGAATATTCTCCCTAGAGGAATATTCTTCCTAAAATATAGGAGACTAAATAATGACTAATAAACAAGGAAAAACCTTAGGAAAAATAAATCCTAGGTGTGTGTGAAGTAACTCCAACACCCCCCTTGAACATCACTATGGTGAAAATAAAGAATGTGTCCCAACAAGGAGGCCATGTTAGGTACCCAAATACAAAAGATACACTGAAATAAATGAGGAAAGAGGGAAAACCTCATGGGAAAACCCCCCTAAAATTACAATGCGTAAAAAAAAATGAGAAGGAACAAAAAGAAGTTGCTAAGCAACCATGTCCTTCACTCCAAGAAGACCTCGCAACTGTGCAAGTTTGTGCTCGTTGAAGATGTAGATGTCTGCATGGATTTGATGAAGTAGATGAATCATTGAGATGTCCACACATATCCACTTTCTCTTCTTGCAATGAATAAAATCCAAATAAAGTTTGGATGAAACTTTGAAAACCATGCGGCAGTTTTAGAAAAAAACACTAAAATTTTGTTGATTTTAAAATGATCATAACTTCACTTCCTAAAATCCATTTTGGACGATTGTTTTTTGAAATTGGATATTTTCCTGAGAGAATTAAAATATCCAATTTGTTTCTGCAAATGTTGCTCATAAAATATCATAATTGAGTCTAATGTGCATGACTCCCTTTGCATATCCACTTTCTCTTCTTGCAATGAATAAAATCCAAATAAAGTTTGGATGAAACTTTGAAAACCATGCAGCCATTTTCGGAAAAAATGCTGAAATTTTGTTGATTTTAAAACGATCATAACTTCACTTCCTGAAATCCGTTTCGGACGATTGTTTTTTTGAAATTGGATATTTTCCTCAGAGAATTAAAATATCCAATTTGTTTCTGCAAATGTTTCTCATAAAATATCATAATTGAGTCTGATGTGCATGGCTCCCTTTGTATATCCACTTTCTCTTCTTGCAATGAATAAAATCCAAATAAAGTTTGGATGAAACTTTGAAAACCGTGCGATTGTTTTCGGAAAAAATGCTGAAATTTTGTTGATTTTAAAATGATCATAACTTCACTTCCTGAAATCTGTTTTGGACGACTGTTTTTTTGAGATTGGATATTTTCCTGAGAGAATTAAAATATCCAATTTGTTTATGCAAATGTTGCTCATAAAATATAATAATTGATTCTGATGTGCACGACTCCCTTTTTGTCTTCTGAGATGCATGCATTGCGCATGGAAAAGTGTCTGCATGTGACCCCTGAGATGCATGCCATATATCTTCCACATTAAATTCAGAAACCAAATCCTAAATGGAGTAGACATCATCTTCAATTAATGGAATACAAATTTGTTCAAATACTTGTGTAGAAGACTCTTCAGAATTAAATGTTTGATCTTTTGATGGCTTCTCTTCTAGTTCTATATGTTCAACCTCCTGCATGAAATATTCATAATCTTATTTATTCCCAAATAGAACCTCCAATCTGGTCCATAATTCATTTGGATTCGATTCTTGTGATTCGTCATATACTTCATGGAAAAGTTCAGGAGAAACAAACATGCATATACTTCCTATGGCCATATCTTGTCTATTGAGAAAGTCATTTTTCTCATCGGTGGAATCATGCTCTACTTCCATTTCCATAGTTATTTGGTACAAGCCTCTGCATTTGATTTGAAGTAGAATTTTTTCCTTCCACTCTAAATAGTTATGAGGCATGAGAAGTATTTCCGGTGAATAATCCATCTTTTATGTATTTTTCAATCTTCAGTACCCGCAAAAATAATTTGGTGTAGCTTTTGCTTAGTAGTCTGTCAGCTTTGATACCATGTGAATGTGTTGAACCTGCACAAAATAGATCTATATAGAAAACACCACACACATTTGCATAGATAAATTGAGAATGAAGAAGCAAGAGAGAAAGAATGGAAGAATTCTCATTAACCCTATTCCACACTCAAAGAGTGAATAATTTACAATAGATATAGGCTACATGAGTAACTAATGCACCATAGTGGTGGTATAGAGTGATATGGACACACACCAATAGTTACAAGAGTAAACCGCCACCAATTCTAGTCTCTCAGGCAGTTACAGGAGTGAACTGCCACCTAGTCCGAGTTAACTAGTCAACCAGTCTTCAATTAACTGATTGAAACAAAGTGTAGTGAGGAGTAGATCAAGGAATCAAGGACAATGCACATTAGATGGTGATTATCCCAATGTATCATCTAGACTCCACTCAATTGATCAAACTTAAGTGAAAAATGAAGAGAATATTCTCCCTAGAGGAATATTCTTCCTAAAATATAGGAGACTGAATAATTACTAATAAACAAGGAAAAACCTTAAGAAAAATAAATCCTAGGTGTGTGTGAAGTAAATCCAACACAATGTACGTTCTTCTCTTCCCACTTCTTCAACAAGTTAGGACAATCCTCTATAATGTGCTTGAGACTATAGTAGTACCCACTGAGAGAGCACTTTTTGGTACAGAATATTCGCACATGACCTATATCACCACAATTAAAACGAGTAGGGGTTCTACATCCCCATACTAGATATCCACGTCCGTGACCATGTCCATATCCACCTCTGGGACCTCCTTGATATCCACCCCTTTCAACACCACCAAAATCACCACCCTTCTATTCCTCTTGAACCCGAAATACATTGTGGGTATGGTCTTGCATCATCTAGAGTGATCGAAAGTTGTTCACATCGTGTCCGATGGACTTGTGAAATTCAAAAAATGGAGTATGATGCATCTTCTGATATTTTTTAGTGTTGGGTAGTGGGGTAGTATATGACTCCACAACCTACAAATTTCACACCACTCTATCTAAGGTCCAACCAGAAATGGACTTGGTGCACCCATTTCCATATAGTTTCTAAGTGTAGGACATTCATCTTTATGATTCCCTTATGTCCTGCATGTTGTGCACCATACGTGTTTTCACACAATTTTTTTCAAATGAGACCGCACCTACACCAAACCTGTCGATGTCTCTCCTCCTAGTGTAGCCTCCAGACGCATCACAATCTCCACCGCTTCTTCCTGAGTAGTCACCTTTTGTTGGGTGAGTGGGACTCAGATATGGGGAAGCAACCCTATAATGAACCATTCTATATGTTGCATGTCTTGGATCTAGAACATCGACTTATCTACCAAAATATTGAACCATTGGTCATAATCCCACACGGTTTATCCCGATTTCTACCACATTTTTGTATTATCTCCTTAATCTATATAATGCATTGAGATTCTAACTTAGGATTTCAGAATTCCTTAAGTAGATATCTCTTGACCTATGTTAGGGACCTCATCTATCCCACTGGCACAATGGCCTTGTACTTCATATACCATGCCAGGGATTTGTCCCTGAATGTAGTCTCAAGTTGTGCAATCTTCGATGCCTCGTCTATGATCCTCTTCACATACCATATCGTCTCACATGTGAACCAATGCTACTCTTCATCATATCTACCTGTTCCATGGAACATGGGTAAACTCAAGGTACTATCCTAATTCATCATTCTCAATCTCAAACTCTATCTTTCGAGCTGGATGTTG
>JASDQU010506367.1:27958-43089 GCA_032191745.1 Picea mariana | reverse complement strand
TTGGTTCAATAGTGAGAACACCATGGCCGCCTCGGATGAGGACAGTCTCTAGCCATATGGGCTTTCTCATCACAGTTGTAGCATCTACTTGATCTTCGTCCCCTGTTTCTTCCCCCTCTAAAGTCTCCTCCAGCTCCACCTCCTCTACCTCTTCTCAGTCCCTGAGGGGTTTCATTCACCCTGAACATCGTTTGATCCAACATGTCCGCAAGTTCATCCAACACTCTACACTGATTAGTAGTATGTGTGGTAGATTCATAAAACTCACAATGTACATTATTTGGTAGTGTTGAATACTTTTGAATAATGGGGCACTGTCTTGGCCCATTCCCATGGATTCATCAAATCTCGAAATACTCAACTGTTGGCGCTGCTTGGCTACCTAGAAAATCATGATATGGGGTGGGGTTATGGAATGGTAAATTCACAGATACCTGCTCAACTCCTCTCATGGGTCCTAGTGACATTCCCATCGAATTATGAGGAGGTCCCATTCCCCTCATTCATGGACATTCGTTCGCCAAATGTCCTTTTGTGTAACATCTGGTACACTAGACCTGCAGCCATCCTGGTCTAGGTATCATCAATTATTGAATATTTTATGTAAGCGCTGATATTTTCCCTTGTAGTTGCGCTAAATTTGCATTTGTTGGGGGTCTGGTCACTTTCAGGCTCCCTGGTTATCCTTCCATGGATTCAATCTTAATTGATTGTTACAAGGCATCTATCAAAGTGGCTATCTATTGGTGCATTAATAGAATCCATGTTAGAGGTATTAATCCCTGAATATACCATTCGCTTGGATGTTCCTCATGAATTGGATGTGATAAAATCCCTATAGCATCTTTAAACTTCTAGGTATATTCCCAGGCCGATTCACCTTCCCTTTGTTGAATTGTGCCCAACTCCAAAAGATCTTGTTGTTCTGAATGAGGTAGCTTAAACTCCGCTATGAACCTTTTCTGTACCTGGTCAAGTGAGAATGCTTCACCTTGCATTCTCGACACTCCTCGCTCAATAAATTTCATGTACCATTTGAGAGCATGACCTCTCAAGGTAGTTTGGAACTCAACCAGTTTATTTGCATCCGGAGTCCCTCTGGACCTCCAGATTGCTTCACACAAGTACCAATGTTGTTCAACATCTTCATCTCCCTTACCCCAAAATTCTAGGTAGTGAGTAATTGAACCTCCCATGTGACCATCCATTGCTGATCTTGTTTCTCCTATCAAAATAAAACCTAACGGTCCTTCTTGCGACCTACCCAATATCCTCCTTGTACTCACACTTCCCGGTTGTGACTAACTAACTAATTGTACTGGAACAAAATTAGTATAATAGGGTAGTATCAAATTTACCACTTGTATCGAAGACACTTGGGGTATGGGTGATTTGGGGTTGGCACCACTGGCTTCGGGGCGATTTTCTTTGATCTGGGGGGTCTCGTTCTCTTCCTATGGAGCGGTCTCTTCAGCCGGATTCCCGATATTTACTGGCATCATGGTTGAATCTTCTCTTTCCTCTTCAAGATCCATGTTGACTTCCTTCTCCCTTGCTTCTACACCTTCTCCTTCTTGTCCACCCTCATGGGGACTTATTTCTCTCTGTGCCTCACTCTAACTTAATCTTTGACTGGCCTGTCTTTCTTGTCTTCTCATCTTCCCCAACTCTTCTATCTCTCCTTCCTCTACTTCTCTTGGTCTGAATTATTTTCACAACTTCTCTGACTATTTTGTTGCTTTATTTATCTTTCCACTCCACCACTTCTCAAATATGGAATCTCTTTTCAAGGCTCACTCATCTCTTGAGTCCATTTCTTGTTGTTTCCCCCATTTTTAAAAGAACCCTCTCCCCTCTCTCAGGCCATGACTCCACCCCAAACTCTCCCTACCCCAAGAGAGGGTCTTTACACTGCCATCTTAGTTGAGGACATAGTCAGCATCCCCTCTTCCATCAAGAAAACCTTAATCCACAGGGGAATTTCTCTCAACAGTCTTCCCCTTGCGTCTTTCTTGAAATCCGCTTCTTCTCGTGAAAAATATTGATGGATCTCAACTGCAAACTCAATAATGTATCCTTCTAATGTGGTATTGACCCATAAATCAATTGCTCGCATGACTAGATGATCCAACCGATGAAGTGTTGCAAGCTTTTCTATATCCCAAGTATAGGTCCTCTTGGCTCGTTCTTGGAATTCTGAAGCTTCTTGGTGTAACAACCCTACTTAATTTCATGATTAAATATTTGTTTAATGAATATTAGTTTAATTAATTAATTTCATGATTAAATATTTGTTTAATGAATATTATTTTAATTAATTAATTAATTAATTTCATGATTAAATATTTGTTTAATGAATTTTAGTTTAATAAATATTCATTTTTATTTTGGAGACTTAGTGTATCGGTAGATGGACCCATTTATGGAAGGGGGGGATAAGGTGGTTGAGGTTTAATGGGGGGATAAGGTGGTGAATAATGAGGGAAAGGAGGATAAGACAAGGGGAAACACTCAAGGATGGGCTCTTCTTTTGTTTGGGGTAATATTTTCATATGGGAGAAGGAGAAGGTGAAGAGGGGAACAATTTTGGACTACATTTGTATTTCTGGATTTACTGGCAGCTTGCTTGAGGAGCTTGCTTGAGGAATTCCACAGGGGGCACCTGTTGTTGAAAATTTTGGGCTCAGGGGCCAAGAAACCGTAAGGAATCCTGAAGCTAGGGAGCCGGATAGGTTGTTCCTAGCTGGCTGGGAGGTTAGTCAATTTTGGGCAGAGCTTCATCTTGGGCAGAGTTGGGGAGCAACATCAGTTTGAGGTATTAATTATCATTATTATTGTTGTTCATTATTGTTATATTGTTTTTTTTATTATTATTATGTTGAATATGTTATTCATTATCATGTTGATCGTTTTTATATTATGCTGAATAGTGAGTTGTTATTATGTTGAATAGAGAAAAAAAAAAAAAAGTATGATAGCAAATTCTATATTTAAATTTATGTTTTTAAGGCTCTGTTTGGACAGGCCTTACACATGGTATCAGAGCACTGATTTAAAAACTTGGACCAGGGCCTACCCACCTACCCACTTGTAAGAAGGAAAGTTTAGGATTGGCATTGTTCCAACACTAACCCAGAAATTTAAACAACTCCTAAATTGTTATATTGAAACCCTTTACCCTGAAACCCTAAACAATCCCTAAATAATCTGTATATGAAAATATACAATCCCTAAACTTAACTTCATTGTAGATTCCAAAATATAGTGGACATGCAGTAAAGTGAACTTTTCTCTATGCCCATTACATACCAAAATCTGCAATCCAGATAAGGATGCCCCATTATAAAATATCTAAAAAGCATCTCAACCCAATTTTTTTTTTTGGGTGCCAAAATTCTTTTCTAAATTTATATCGTGTAATACAAAATCATGGTAAGAAGTAAATATGGAAATTTCTGATGTCATGGAATATCCTTTCACATGAAATATGCAAAACAAGAAATAACAATCATATCAATTCAATGTCTTTAAAAATGATGTGATCTTTTTGCATAAGAAAGTTGGGGAAAGTCAAACTTCCAAGCTACATGTATACGTCACTGCAAACAAACTATTTAGAGTAAAACAAAATATTCTTGGGGTTGCGCTGTGGCCTAGGAGAGCCTTATTACACAACATGATAATATTGTAAAAACAGTGAGAATGGAGATCCTTAGCAGGAAGACTCTAGGCATGGGAAAATTAAAAGAACTATTCGTTCTCCTAGTTGCTTGTACTCTGGATCAATGATAGCAGAAATCAAAATATGTTAATATGGTCATATTCCTTCTACCAGAAATCAAAATAGAAGAAGAAAGACTTTGGCACAAGAAAAAAATGAAAACGATATACATTTTTTTTTAACTAATAAGCACAAATTCAGATACCCAGCATACACATCGCACAAAGTCACCAAAGAACAGTGTTGAGCACCATGCCCAACAACACTCTACCTATCTCGTCAAAAATTAAGGCTTGAGACCAATCACCAAGCACCAAGGAAGGAGCTTGTGACGGCATAGTTGCACAGCCGAGCACTCAGTCACATGGAGGAGGAGCCCACAATGGGTGCTTCATTGCACTACGTCGGCCCAATATCCAAATCCACAACCATCGATTCAAGTGCACCTGCCATACACAACACACAAGTTATCACATTAACATATCAAATCCCAACATCAAGCCAGCAACCAAGTGCTTAATCACATGGAGGAGAATCCCATAAGGGCTGGCGTCACATGGAGACCAAGCGCCAAACCAAGCCACCAAGTAGAGGTCCATATGTGCTCAACGCGTCATGCAGAAGTAGTTAAAAACAAAATATAATACAAACATGGAAGAGGAGTCGAACCTGCGACCTCCTCGTTGCCCAATGTTCCCACAAACCTCACGTTAAAACAATGGAGGAGGAGCCGAAGGGGTTAAAGTGGAGTTCTATAAGAAGCACCAAAGAACCACAAACCCATGCATTATACAAGCCAAGTGCCTAGCCCGTAGGCCTTTACATAGGCACACTATACAACACACAAGCTAACGCACCAAGCACAATACACCAACCCAACGCAATAGCCCGCAGGCCCAACCTTGAGATAAATATAAAAATGAGTTTGGGGGTTCATAGGTTTTGAACCCACGACCAATGAACAAGTCATAGCCTTGAGGAATGGTCCAATACCAACGCAAAACACAAAACTAGTTAGTCTCAACACCAGGTCAAACACCAAGCGAGTGCACAGTACAACGCCACGGGGAGGAGGAACCCACAAGGGGCGCAAAGAGTGCTTAAGGCGTCATGAGGTAGCAAATTTTGGGAATTCAATTGCACCCTTAGACCATCAACCCCACCGCAGTTGTAGAGTGAGAGAGGTTGACTGCAATTGCAGAGCGTGAGAGGCGGTAGAGGAAGGAGCGTTGTAGAGTGCGTGTAGGGTTTGGGGATAGAGAGCCCGGGAGAGTGCGTGTAGGGTTTTGGGAGATGAGAGACTGGGGGGTGGGCACGTGGGCTTCATGCATACCCAACTTTAATTTTGTTTAAAATTTTGATTATTTTTAAAAAAATTTATTATTTAAATTGTATTTTGATTATTTTATTTTATTTTTATTTTATTTAATTAATCTTTTAAATAATTAAATTAGTTTAATAATTATTATTTTAAATTATTTTAAATTTTAATTATTTATAATAAAACAAGAAAACACACACACACACACACACACACACATATATATTTATGTTTTAAAATAAAATTAAACTAAGTATGATTAATCGAAGGTATTTAAGTATGATTAATTACATAAAATACAATTAAAGTAAGTATGATTAATCAAAGGTGATTAAGTATGTTTTATAAGTATGATTAATGTGATTAAAATAAAATTAATTAAGTACATATTAATTAAGTGATTAATTAAGTACTTAAGTATGATACCGATAATAATATTAATTTTCAGGATTAAATTGAATGTGTCGATTAAGGCAATTGAAACTTAGGTTAAAGTTTAGTCTAGATTATCAGTTTTTAATAATTAATCAACATTATGATAATAATCACATTAATTAGTTTTAAATGAAAAGTTTAAGGACTTAGACCATGATAAGTGAGGGGGATTCATGTGCACTAGGAAGGTAAGTTAGAGGAATTGACGAGTGTGGTATAGTGCTAGTGTAGCTACCAGGCAAGGGAGTCGGTAGTTTTCTTAGGCGAAGACATCAAGCTTAGATGCTTTAACCCTGACCTAGCCACTTACCCTAAAGAGAGTAACGTCTGTTTACAGACAAGAAAAAAAAAACTTATGCCTAACCCTATGTTTTCAAGTTTAAGTTGTGCAAATGTGAATTGCCTTAGACTCTCTCTGAAAAACTTTTGGTTGATGCAGATTCAATTATAAAGGATGGTTAGGACTCGAGGAAATCAAGGCAGAGGGGCATCATCACGAGGACCACCAATGCCGCCACCACCATCGCCTCAATTAGCTCTCATTCTATGCTCTTTGGAGGCCATTAATGAGACTTTAAAGAGGCGTCAGCTAGCAAGGATCAAAGTGGAGCCCCCACCATATGGAATGGGTAATCTTGAAGTGTCAAGGGATTCATGGGGAGGGCCTCCACCCGAGGACATCACTAGAGAACTGCAGAAGATCAAACTTCTAGAGTTCATCGGGGGTCGTGCCAGTGAACGTGCAGAGGCATGGTTGGAAGGAATGACACGATGTTTCACCTTAAGAGACTATGCTTCCACATCAAAGGCGAAAATAGTGATTTTTCAGTTGAGGGATAATGCCTTGAATTGGTGGGGAAACCTGGAGAGGCAGTTGCACCTTACCCCAAACATCGTCTCTTGGGAAATTTTTGAGGAAAGGTTCTAAAGGAAATATCTACTAGCTTACTACAAGGAACAACAGGTGGGAGCATTTCATGCTCTAGTACAGGAAAATAGGACTATGGAAGAGTACGAGATCATGTTCATGGAATTGGTAAAATATGTTTCGTACATGGATAATGATCAACGACGGCAGAACACTTTGTCTATGGGTTAAACCCTAAGATAAGGGCCATGGTACGGATGTTGAAACCGTTTTCAGTAAGGAAGCAGTTGAAAATGAACGTTATGCTGAGGAACACATGAGATTAAACATAGGTATGCGATCGAACTTTCCACATCATCCTGGATTTGTGGGGAAGGCCATTAGGACCTTCTCCAGGGGAGAGAGCTCTAGGCCACCTCCTTATGGTAATAGAGTCACACTAAGGACAATTGCTACATTTATTTCAATGGCAGCAAGTGCAACATCCCGCTCATCACCAACGACGCAAGCAGGTCCACGACCTTCTCAGGGAGCATCTAGTAGGGGAAGGGGTTCCAGGGGAAGGAACTCATTTAAGAGACCATCACAAAGCAGTGCACAGGTTCAATATCATTTTACATGTTGGGGATGTGGAGGACCCCATTACCAACGTGACTGCCCTGAGTTGCAAGTAGGATTTATGCATAGAAAAGGAAAGGCCCCGATAGGAAGAGCAAGTGGCAGCCACCAGATTTACGCATTGGTTAATAATCACCTAGCAGAACATCAATCCATGGTGGTGGAGTCATCAGGTATGCTAAATTATATCAATGTTAAAATTTTATTTCATTCTGGTGATACAGATAGTTTGATTTCACCTTCTGCATTAGAAAAGAGTGGGTTGGCAGCCTACGAGCACGACGAATTTAAACAAGTCAAGATGGATTTGGGGGAAAAACAAGCAGTAGGACCTAGCATTGATAATTGTCTAGTAGACCTGGGAGTGTGTGCTACCAGGTTGAAGGTATACGTCATTGCCCTCAGGACGTATGACCTAATCATTGGAATGGATTGGTTAGAAGCCCATCGAGCTATGGTAGATTGTTTCACAAAAAGGGTGCTTTGTGTTGACGATGAAGGAAGGCCAGTAGAGATCCACGGTGTACGGAGAAAGGTGTCCCTACACTTTATCTCAACTTTGAAGGTTAAGTGGTGCATGAGGAAAGGGTGTCAACTATATGTAGTGGAAGTAGTGAATGAAAGGAAAGGACCCTCCTTGGATCAATACCCAGTATTGTCAGATTTTGAGGATGTTTTTCCGAACGAGTTGCCAAGGTTACCTTCTGAGAGGGAGATTGATTTTACTATTGATCTAAAACCTGGTGCAGAACCAATTTCCAAGACTCTGTATAGGATGAGAGCACCAAAACTTTGTGAGTTGCAGATGCAGTTGAAAGAACTACTCAACTTAGGGCTAATAAGGCCCAGTGTCTCACCTTGGGGTGCACCAGTAATCTTTGTGAAGAAGAAGGATGGTTCCTTATGACTATGTATAGATTACAGGGACTTGAACCGTGCTACAGTGAAAAATAGATACCCTATACCACGAATAGATGATCTCTTTGATCAAATGAAAGGAGCAGTGGTATTCTCAAAAATTGATTTGTGATCAGGGTATCACCAATTAACGATTAAGGAGGGCAATATTCCTAAAATTGCCTTTGAAACTCAGTTTTGGCATTACGAGTTCATTGTAGTACCTTTCGTATTTACCAATGCACCAACAATATTCATGAGCCTCATGAATGATGTATTCCGAAAGTACTTAGACCATTTTGTACAAGTCTTTCTAGATGACATCCTCATCTATTCCAAGAACGAAAGAGAGCATAAATAACACTTACGAGTGGTCTTGTGCTACCTTAGACAGAACAAATTGTATGGGAATTTTTCGAGGTGTTCCTTGTTCGAGAAAGAAATTCACTATTTAGGTCATATCATTTCCGGAAAAGGAATCTCTGTGGACCCAGAAAAGGTAAAGGCCATTATGGAATGGACAGTGCCAAAAAATGCTCATGAGGTAAGAAGCTTCATGGGGCTAGCAGGTTATTATCGGAGGAGAGAAGAATGGGATCAGGTATGAATGGAAAAAAGAATGTGATAGTGCATTCATCGAGCTTAAGAGGTTACTAAATAGTGCACCAATTCTACGAGTGTCGAATATGGGAAATGAATTCACAGTCTGCACGGATGCCTCGAAGCAAGGGTTGGGAGCCGTGCTAATGCAGGATGGAGGAGTGATAGCTTATGCGTCAAGTAAGTTGAAGAAACATGAGGAACTTTACGCTACTAATGATTTAGAGTTGGTCGCTGTAATGCTAGCTATGAAACTTTGGAGGCACTATCTAGTGGGGCGAAACTTTGAGCTCAAAACGGACCATGAAATTTTAAAACATCTCTTCACTCAAAGGGATCTTAATGCCAGACATAGGTGTTATCCACAATTTTGGTCATTATGATAATGTTACGACGATGTCATGATGATGGGAAAATCAAGCTCTTTCATAAGAATATTTTCCTGAGAAGAGTTGCACTTGTCTTCTTCTAGAAACTATGTTTTACAAGAAGTTCGCAGGCTGCCTATATAGCTGCCTACGAGAATCCTTAATTCTCGCAGGCTGCATTAAGCTAGGGTGTGGATATTTCGCACTGTGTTCATGGCCAGGGTGCGAACATGTTTTTAAAGAGGAAAAAGATGAAGTTCTCGAGCCTTCTAGAAGAGAATCTTCGAGAAGAATGAGTTGGCTAACGAATGGTTGTTCAAGTACTGGCATTCCAGATATCTTGGGATCATTTTCTATCCAAGTAACCAAATTATCTTCTCCTATATATTGAGGAGATAGCTCATGGAAAAGGTTAATTAGAAGCAAGCTAGCAAGAGATTGATGAGAGAATTGTTGAATGCATGTGTGAAGGATTGATGCTACAGCAGCAAGAGACTACAGCAAGGTGGTCATCACAAGTGGTTGATTTTCTTCATGCATGAGCAAGTGTGTGTGTCAAAACTAGGAGCCATCAAAAGGAGACCTACGACATCAAGGCTCAGGTTGTAAGTTTCACTTTCAATTAATTCAATATAGTAATATGTCCCTTTCCCATAAAGATGATGTCACTTTATTACATGATTCCTTGATCACATCTATAGACTAGCTATTGAATATATTAATCTGTCTTTACTTCGATTGGTTTGTTTTGTTGTGATCTGAACGGAGCAAGAGCATTGGAGAAAAGCTTGGAACAATAGAGACTTAGGAAAGCGTTTACAAGGTATGTTCACAATCCTTATCTCTTAGTTCACTCAATAGGCTAGATCTAGGGAAAGAGTAGTATCCTGTCCTGTTTTGTTCTAGATCCAAGTGGATCTAGGGAGATCGGTTCGTGTCCGCACTTACGGATTAATCCTGAAACAATAGGCGATGGAGTGAGTTTATGAGTGAGTATGATTTTGGTATTTCATACATCAAGGGAAAATAAAATGTGGTCACAGATTCCTTTAGTAGGAGACCATGTCTCTTCACCTTGGTACCCTTAAAAGTCAATCTGCGAGAACGTGTGTTGACGCAAGTCCTTGGAGATAGTTGGTATTTATAGGTTACTTCAAACCTCTAGAGTGGGAGGCAATTAGATACAAAGTATGAATGATATAGCTTGGAAGAAGATGGACTATTAAGATACTGAGGAAGGATGTACATCCTCGAAGGTGGGTATATTCGAAGAATCATACTAAAGAAACCCATCGAGCACTTTATTGTGTGCATCTGGGTGTGAAGAAAATGTACACAGACATGAGGAATCTCTTATTTTGGGTAGGCATGAAGCCCGATGTAGTAAATTTTGTCACCTAGTGCCTAGAGTGTCAAAAATTGAGATCGGACCACCATCACCCGACAGTTCTCCTACAACCACATGATGTTCCTATGTCAAAGTGGGAAGTCATTTCTATGGATTTTGTTGTGGGGTTTCCGCTCACATCTCATAGACACAATGCCATTCTTGTGATATTTGATAAGTTGACCAAGAGTGCTCATTTTATTCTGGTTAGAGACACTTATGATGTCACTGATGTGGCACGTGTGTTTGTAAGTGAGGTCATCCATTTGCACAGGATACCCAAGAATATCATTTCAGATAGGGACTCCAGATTTACTTCTAGGTTTTGGACAAGTTTGCAGTCAACATTGGGGACTCAGTTGAACTTAAGCATAGCTTATCATCTGGAAACAGATGGGAAAACCGAGAGAGTAAATCAGGTTATGGAAGACATGCTTAGGATGTATGTTATGGATAATCAAACCCATTGGGAGAAGTACCTACTTTTGGTAGAGTTCGCCTACAATAACAATTTTCATAGCTCCATCGGAATGCCACCCTATGAAGCTCTGTATGGAAGGCCATGCAGAACACCATTGAGTTGGGAAATATTAGAAGAGAAAGTAACAATTGGGCCATAATTGATCCAAGAGATGGAGGAACAAGTGATTCAGATTAGGTAGAGACTAAAGGAAGCACGGAATAGATAGACAATTTATGTAAATGCACACAGGACTGACTAAAGTTATAAAGTGGGAGATCAGGTTTTCATTCGCATCAAACCTAATAAGAGTACCATTCGGTTTGGGAAGGGGACAAAGTTTTCACCTCGATTTATAGGACCGTTCAAAATCCAAGAGAAAATTAGATCCTTTGCCTATCATCTCGTACTGCCACCCCACTTGCATAAAACTCATAATTATTTCATGTATCTGTTCTGNACTTGCATAAAACTCATAATTATTTCATGTATCTGTTCTATGTCATCATGTTGCTGATGAATCACATAAACTAAATTGGAAGGAATTCCAGGTATCAGATGTGGGAACCCTCATGGTAGAACCATTACGCATATTGGACCGTAGAGTCTGAAAGCTCAAGAATCATCTAGTAGACCAAGTTAAGGTCTAGTGGGACAAGTATAGTTCAAGATCTGCTACTTGGGAGGATTCCAAGACGTTACGATGAGATTATCCCTTACTTTTTTTACCACCTCGAGATTATGTTTCTCGAAGGTTGGATGTATGTAACACCACCTTTTGACTTAGACATCTAGGATTACCTGAGGTCTAATCACCTTTATTTTCTATTCACAATGAAACTATTAATGATACACTTGAACTTTTAAGAAGTAGGAACCTTTATAAATGTTTAAATGTTATTTGAATGATGATGGATATGATGCGATCTATTATGAGATTGTAAATTCTATGAATGTTTAAATGTTATTTGAATGATGATGGATATGATGCAATCTATTATGTGAATGTAAATTCTATGAATGTCTAAATATTATTTGAATGATGATGGATATGATGCGATCTATTATGAGAATGTAAATTCTATGAATGTTTAAATTTTATTTGAATGATGATGGATATAATGTGATCTATTATGTAAATTAAAATTCTATGAACGAGTAATGTCAATTGAATTATAGGGATATTATGAGATCTATTTCTAACTTGAAAACTTTGATATTAAAGTTGTTGGTACGTGGATACTGAATTGAGATTATGGTTGTATGCAATTACATGATGATAATGCATATATATGTATGAGTTTTTGTTATAGAATAATTTGCAGGTCAATGGGCTATGAAATAGCCAAGGGATAATAGTAATAAAAGTGGATGTCATGACCACCCACCAAGAAACAATATGGTATGAATATTTGTATATGAAATNGACTGCCCAAAAACTGAATAAACGATGACAAAATTCCCAGCAACACAGTGCCACTGTATATTCCATTGTAAGGTGTGGAACCTAGTCCTATTAAGAGGGGTGGATGCATTTCCCACCATGTATTCTCTGAAACCTAGAGTCATGGGAGGACGGTGTTAGCTCACGCTCCCCTAGATGTGTGATGATGACTATCAGTTGTCTGCTGGGGAAGCTTGGTCAAGATAGTGACACTTCCACTTACGGGTTCTATTTTGAGTTAGGTCATTATAGTTGAATCTCCAAGATAGTCCAGCAGAGGAAGGATAGGAATGGAAGATGGAAGTAAGTTAGGGATGAAGGATGAATAGAAATAGTTGAGAGCGTATGGAGATTTCCTTATGGTGGAATTTATTGTTTTTCCTTCTGAAAAGAAAATGTGTATATATGTATTCATAATTACTTAACTAAACTACAATTGTCTAAATAAACATTGTTGGGTTAGATTATTGTAATTAATGGATTTCACAAACATTTGATTGATTTATTATCTTTTATAAAATGAATAGTCTTGTTGATTGGATTCGATGCATACAGAAATTACTATAGAGGCGATATTTATTGTTATTAGTACATGCATGAAGCTTGTATTTACTAGCTACACATGCATTTCTTGCACATGTACACTAGTATTTATGAGTTTTATTGGCTTACTTACTGATAATGTTGTTATTGGATATGAATGTGTGAACCATGTGTCATTTCCCTTGTATCATAAAATACTTTAACTTCGGGACAAAGTTTCTTGAAGGGTGGGTGTATGTAAGAACCCTACTTAATTTCATGATTAAATATTTTTTTAATGAATATTAGTTTAATTAATTAATTAATTAATTTCATGATAAAATATTTGTTTAATGAATATTAGTTTAATTAATTAATTAATTAATTCCATGATTAAATATTTGTTTAATGAATTTTAGTTTAATAAATTATTAATTTTTATTTTGGAGACTTAGTGTATCGGTAGATGGACCCATTTATGGAAGGGGGGGATAAGGTGGTTGAGGTTTAATGGGGGGATAAGGCAGTGAATAATGAGGGAAAGGAGGATAAGGCAAGGGGAAACACTTGGGGAAGGGAACTTCTCTTGTTTGGGGTAATATTTTCATATGGGAGAAGAAGAAGGTGAAGAGGGGAACAACTTTGGATTGCATCTGTATTTCTGGATTTATTTGCGGCTTTCTTGAGGAGCTTGCTTGAGGACTTCCACAGGGGGCACCTGTTGCTGGGAATTTTGGGCTCAAGGGCCAGGAAACCGTAAGGAATCCTGAAGCTAGGGAGCCAAATAGGTTGTTCCTAGCTGGTTCAGAGGTTAGTCAATTTTGGGCAGAGCTTCATCTTGAGCAGAGTTGGGGAACAACATCAGTTTGAGATATTTATTATCATTATTATTGTTGTTCATTATTGTTTTATTGTTTCTTTTTTTTTTATTATGATGAATATTTTTTTCATTATCATGCTGCTCGTTTTTATATTATGTTGAATAGTGAGTTGCTATTATGTTCAATAGAGAACATAAAAAAAAAAAATTATGATAGCAAATTCTATATTTAAATTTATGTTTTTAAGACTCTGTTTGGATAGGCCTTACACTTGGAGCCTATCTATCCAGTGGAAAATTTATTCCAGGAACTTAACCCAGAATATCTCATACTAGTCACTCGATATTTCGGAGTAAAAGACTGCCTCTTGTGTATCTTTCACAGATTTTCCCCTCAGCTCCGCTTCTTTCCATATGAAGGCATCAAAATTTATTTCCCGCCATTGGTGAATATTATATATTTGAATCCGTGGAAGCATTATTCCTACAAGTTCCCTTTTAATGCAGTTCCCTGCAACAAAACCATTTTGTTGGAACAGAATTTATCAAACTAGGGTCCATCTCAGGTTACCAACAAAAGGTATCGTTTAGTCTAGAGCGCTGGAATTTTCATCTCCTCTGAAGAGAAGAAGTCTCACCTGAAGTGCAACCAAGAAAAAAGGATAATGAAGGGAAAGGAGAATACTTAGGTGGGTTCCCAGAACCTTCTAGATTCACCATGATCTTGCGCAAGATAGGATAACTACAAAACATATCTGAGCTCACACACGCAGGAACTAAAGCTAGTTAAGTTGTGAAAATAATTCATCCACAAAAACATCATATGGAACTTATGAAGCATAAGGAAGTACTATAAAGATACAACGCACAAGCATAAACACAAAATGACGCAACATATTTCAAAATTTTGGATCCTTGTTTATATATTATCATTATATCTTATCAGATACAACCTCAGAGATACAAAGTAATGCTTAGTTACAGACTTTTGGCTCTGGACTCATGTTGTAGAGCTCTATTTACCTGGAACTATATATAGATTGCATTTACAGAACTAAAACCTAACCTATCAATAACAACAACACTAAAAACCCGAGAACAACCTAAACCCCTTTACAATTGAATACATCTCATATATATCAGCTGAGTAGGGACTTTTGGCTTTGGGATTGCATGCTTTCTTGTTCTGTTGCAACTTCTTTTTCCTTGTTGGTGTTGCACTGTCCTTTTCCGCAATTGATTTCTGTTACTTTTCCTTGCTGTGTTGCCCAACTTCATCTGTATCTTGCACAACTCGTGCTAAACCAAAACTGGGACTATAATCCTTCTTGCACAGCTTCGAGTCCAAAAATGAAGGGCCCAACAGAACACATCACACACCCCTTTACATATTTAGTTACAATTTCTTTCATTTGAGACCAGTAACAAAACCTTTTCAAGAGCCATAGTTTTTCCTACCCCAAAATTCCCAGACACGAGAGAAGTATGATCTTCTCATATTACATGGATTCGTTCACTTGTACGAATACATAGCTTTCCAATATGGTAAAGTAACTTTCCCTGCAGACAATAGTTCTCTACTTATGCATCAAGGGTTAGTTTTGTATATACTTCTTTAAAATATTCATCTATGGCATATTGTTCTATATAGTTATCATGAGATAAATAAT
>JASDQU010506367.1:15643-25866 GCA_032191745.1 Picea mariana | reverse complement strand
CGATGAAGGAAGTTCAGTAGAGATCTACAGTGTACGGAGAAAGGTCTCCCTACACTTTATCTCAACTATGAAGGTTAAGTGGTGCATGAGGAAAGGGTGTCGACTATATGTAGTGGAAGTAGTGAATGAAAGGAAAGGACCCTCCTTGGATCAATACCCAATATTGTCAGATTTTAAGGATGTTTTTTCAAATGAGTTGCCAGGGTTACCTTCTGAGAGGGAGATTGATTTTACTATTGATCTAAAACCTGGTGCAGAACCAATTTCCAAGACTCCGTATAGGATGACAGTGCCATAACTTTGTGAGTTGCAGATGCAGTTGAAAGAACTACTTGACTTAGGGCTAATAAGGCCCATTGTCTCACCTTGGGGTGCACCAATAATCTTTGTGAAGAAGAAGGATGGTTTCTTACGACTATGTATAGATTACAGGAACTTGAATCATGCTACAGTGAAAAATAGATACCCTATACGACGAATAGATGATCTCTTTGATCAAATGAAAGGAGCAGTGGTATTCTCAAAAATTGATTTGCGATCAAGGTATCACCAATTAATGATTAAGGAGGGAGATATTCCTAAAACTACCTTTGAAACTTGGTTTTGGCATTACGAGTTCATTGTAGTACCTTTCGGATTGACCAATGTGCCAAAAATATTCATGAGCCTTATGAACGATGTATTCCCGAAGTACTTAGACCATTTTGTACAATTCTTTCTAGATGACATCCTCATCTATTCCAAGAACGAAAGAGAGCATAAAGAACACTTACGATTGGTGTTGTCCTGCCTTAGAGAGAACAAATTGTATGGGAATTTTTTGAAGTGTTCCTTGTTCCAGAAAGAAATTCACTATTTAGGTCATATCATTTCTGGCAAAGGAATCTCTGTGGACCCATAAAAGGTAAAGGCCATTATGGAATGGACAGTGTCGAAAAATTCTCATGAGGTAAGAAGATTCATGGGGCTAGCAAGTTATTATCAGAGGACAGAAGAATGGGATTAGGTATGAATGGGCAGAAGAATTTGATAGTGCATGCATCGATCTTAAGAGGTTACTAACTAGTGTGCCAATTCTACGAGTGTCAGATATGGAAAAGGAATTCACAGTCTGCACGGATGCCTTGAAGCAAGGGTTGGGGGATGTGCTAATGCAGGATGGAGGAGTGATAGCTTATGCGTCAAGTAAGTTGAAGAAACATGAGGAACTTTATGCTACTAATGATTTAGAGTTGGTAGCTGTAATGCTAGCTATGAAACTTTGGAGGCACTATCTAGTGGGGTGAAACTTTGAGCTCAAAATGGACCATGAAATTTTAAAACATCTCTTCAGTCAAAGGGATCTTAATGCCATACATAAGCGATGGAGTGAGTTTATGAGTGAGTAGGATTTTGGTATTTCATACATCAAGGGAAAAGAAAATGTGGTCACGGATTCCTTGAGTAGGAGACCACGTGTCTTCACCTTGGTACACTTAAAAGTCAATCTGCGAGAACGTGTGTTGACGCAAATCCTTGGAGATAGTTGGTATTTATAGGTTACTTCAAACCTCTAGAGTGGGAGGCAATTGGATCCAAAGTATGAATGATATAGCCTGGAAGAAGATGGACAATTAAGATACCGACGAAGGATGTACATCCTCGAAGGTGGGGATATTTGAAGCATCATACTAAAGAAACCCATCGAGCACTTTATTGTGCGCATCCGGGTGTGAAGAAAATGTACGCAGACATGAGGAAGCTTTTATTTTGGGTAGGCATGAAGCGTGATGTAGTACATTTCATCGCCTAGTGCCTACAGTGTCAACAAGTGAAATTCGACCACCATCACCCGACAAGTCTCCTAAAACCACATGATGTTCCAATGTCAAAGTGGGAAGTCATTTCTATGGATTTTGTTGTGGGGTTTCAGCTCACATCTCATAGACACAATGCCATTCTTGTGATAGTTGATAATTTGACCAAGAGTCCTCATTTTATTTCGGTTAGAGACACTTATGATGTCACTGATGTGGCACGCGTGTTTTTAAGTGAGGTCATCCATTTTCACAGGATACCCAAGAATATCATTTCAAATAGGGACTCCAGATTCACTTCTAGGTTTTGGACAAGTTTGCAGTCAGCATTGGGGACTCAGTTGAACTTAAGCATAGCTTATCATCTGGAAACATATGGGAAAACCGAGAGAGTAAATCAGGTTATGGAAGACATTCTTAGGATGTATGTTATGGATAATCAAACCCATTGGGAGAATTACCTACCTTTGGTAGAGTTCGCCTACAATAACAGTTTTCATAGCTCCATCAGAATGCCACCCTACGAAGCTCTGTATGGAAGGCCATGCAGAACACCATTGATTTGGGAAAGATTAGAAGACCAAGTAACAGTTGGGCCAGAATTGATTCAAGAGATGGAGGAACAAGTGATTCGGATTAGGCAAAGACTAAAGGAAGCACAGGATAGATAGACAATTTATGCAGATGCACACAGGACTGGCCGAAGTTATAAAGTGGGAGATCAGGTTTTCATTCATATAAGGCCTAATAAGAGTACCATTTGGTTCAGGAAGGGGACAAAGTTTTCACCTCGATTTATAGGACCATTCAAAATCCAAGAGAAAATTAGACCCGTTGCCTATCGACTTGTACTACCACCCCACTTGCATAAACTCATAATCCTTTTCATGTATCTGTTCTATGTCATTATGTTGCTGATGAATCACATAAACTAAATTAGAAGGAACTGCAAGTATCAGACGTGGGAACCCTCATGGTAGAACCATTACGCATATTGGACCATAGAGTTTGATAGCTCAAGAATCGTCTAGTAGACCAAGTTAAGGTCTAGTAGGACAAGTATAGTTCAGGATCTGCTACTTGGGAGGATTTCGAGACGTTACGATGAGATTATCCCTTACTTTTTTTACCACCTCGAGATTATGTTTCTTGAAGATTGGGTGTATGTAACACCACCTTTTGACTTAGACATCTAGGATTACCTGAGGCCCAATCACCTTTATTTTCTATTCACAGTGAAACTATTAATGATACACTTGAACTTTTAAGACGTAGAAACCTTTATGAATGTTTAAATGTTATTTGAATGATGATGGATATGATGCGATCTATTATGAGAATGTAAATTCTATGAATGTTTAAATGTTATTTGAATGATGATGGATATGATGAAATCTATTATGTGAATGTAAATTCTATGAATGTCTAAATATTATTTGAATGATGATGGATATGATGCGATCTATTATGAGAATGTAAATTCTATGAATGTTTAAATTTTATTTGAATGATGATGGCTATAATGCGATCTATTATGTAAATGAAAATTCTATGAACGAGTAACGTCAATTGAATTATAGGGATATTATGAGATCTATTTCTAACTTGAAAACTTTGATATTAAAGTTGTTGGTACGTGGATACTGAATTGCAATTATGGTTGTATGCAATTACATGATGATAATCCATAGATATGTATGAGTTTGTGTTATAGACTAATTTGGAGGTCAATGGGCTATGAAATAGCCAAGGGATAATAGTAATAAAAGTGGATGTCATGACCACCCACCGAGAAACAATATAGTATGAATCTTTGTATATGAAATTATATTGGTACAAGTGCATTGTTATGATATATGGACTAGTGCAGGTTTTCAGGTGGTGAGACTGCCCAAAAACTGAATAAACGATGACAAAATTCCCAGCAACATAGTGCCACTATATATTCCATTGTAAGGTGTGGACCCTAGTCCTATTAAGAGGGGTGGAGTTATTTCCCACCATGTATCCTTTGAAACCTGGAGTCATGGGAGGACGATGTTAGCTCACGCTCCCCTAGACATGTGATGATGACTGTTAGTTTCCTGCTAGGGAAGATTGGTCAAGATAGTGACACTTCCACTTACGGGTTCTATTTTGAGTTAGGTCAATATAGTTGACATTACAAGATAGTCTAGCAGAGGAAGGATAGGAATGGAAGATGGAAGTAAGTTAGGGATGAAGGATGAATAGAAATAGTTGAGAGCGTATGGAGATTTATTTATGGTGGGATTTATTGTTTTTCATTCTGAAAAGAAAATGTGTATATATGTATATTCATAATTACTTAACTAAACTACAATTGTCTAAATAAACATTGTTGAGTTAGATTATTGTAATTAAGGGATTTCACAAACATTTGATTGATTTATTATCTTTTATAAAATGAATAGTCTTGTGGATTGGATTCGATGCATACAGAAATTACTATAGAGGCGATATTTATTGTTATTAGTACATGCACGAGACTTGTATTTACTAGCTACACATGCATTTCTTGCACATGTACACTAGTATTTATGAGTTTTATTGGCTTACTTATTGATAATGTTGTTATTGGATATGAATGTGTGAACCATGTGTCATTTCCCTTGTATCATAAAATACTTTAACTTCGAGACAAAGTTTCCTGAAGGGTGGGTGTATGTAACAACCCTACTTAATTTCATGATTAAATATTTTTTTAATGAATATTAGTTTAATTAATTAATTAATTAATTTCATGATTAAATATTTATTTAATGAATTTTAGTTTAATAAATTATTAATTTTTATTTTGGAGACTTAGTGTATCGGTAGATGGACCCATTTATGGAAGGGGGGGATAAGGTGGTTGAGGTTTAATGGGGGGATAAGGCAGTGAATAATGAGGGAAAGGAGGATAAGGCAAGGGGAAACACTTGGGGAAGGGATCTTCTTTTGTTTGGGGTAATATTTTCATATGGGAGAAGGAGAAGGTGAAGAGAGGAACAACTTTGGATTGCATCTGTATTTCTGGATTTATTTGTAGCTTGCTTGAGGACTTTCATAGGGGGCACCTGTTGCTGGGAATTTTGGGCTCAGGGGATAGGAAACCATAAGGAATCCTAAAGCTATGGAGCTAGATAGGTTGTTCCTAGCTGGTTCGGAGGTTAGTCAATTTTGGGTAGAGTTTTAGCTTGGGCAGAGTTGGGGAACAACATAAGTTTGAGGTATTTATTATTGTTATTATTGTTGTTCATTATTGTTCTATTGTTTCTTTTTTTTTATTATGATGAATATGTTTTTCATTATCATGCTGCTCATTTTTATATTATGTTGAATAGTGAGTTGTTATTATGCTGAATAGAGAACATAAAAAAAAAAAATTATGATAGCAAATTCTATATTTAAATTTATGTTTTTAAGGCTCTGTTTGGACAGGCCTAACACTTGAAGCCTATCTATCTAGTGGAAAATTTATTCCAGGAACTTAACCCAGAATATCTCATACTGGTTGATTGATATTTCAGAGTAAAAGACTGCCTCTTGTGTATCTTTCACAGATTTTCCCCTCAGCTCTGCTTATTTCCATATGAAGGCATCGCAATTTATTTCCCACCATTGGTGAATATTAGATATTTGAATCCGTGGAAGCATTATCCCTACAAGTTCCCTTTTAATGCAGGTCCCTGCAATAAAACCATTTTGTTGGCACAAAATTGATCAAACTAGGGTCCTTCTCGGGTTACCAACAAAAGGTATCGTGTAGTCTAGAGCACTGGCATTTTCATCTCCTCCGAAGAGAAGAAGTCTCACCCGAAGTGCAACCAAGAAAAAAGGATAATGAAGGGAAAGGAGAATACTTAGGTGGGTTCCCAGAACCTTCTAGATTCACCATGATATTGTGCAAGACAGGCTAGCTACAAAACATATCTGAGCTCACACACGCAGGAACTAAAGCTACTTAAGTTGTGAAAATAATTCATCCACAAAAACATCATATGGAACTTATGAAGCATAAAGAAGTACTGTAAGGATACTACGCACAAGCATAAACACAAAATGATGCAACATATTTCAAAATTTTGGATCCTTCTTTATATATTATCATCATATCTTATTAGATACAACCTCAGAGATACAAATTAATGCTCTGTTACATACTTTTGGCTCTGGACTCATGTTGTAGAGCTCTATTTACCTGGAACTATATATAGATTGCATTTACAGAACTAAAACCCAACCTATCAATAACAACAACACTAACAACCCGAGAACAACCTAAACCCCTTTACAATCATATACATCTCATATATATAAGCTGAGTAGGGCCTTTTGGCTTTGGGATCACATGCTTTCTTGTTCTGTTGCAACTTCATTTTCCTTGTTGGTGTTGCCTTGTCCTTTTCCGCAACCGATTTATATTACTTTTCCTTGCTGTGTTGCCCAACTTCATCTGTATCTTGCGCAACTCGTGCTAAACCAAAACTGGGACTATAATCCTTCTTGCACAACTTCAAGTCCAAAAATGAAGGGCCCAACAGAACACATCACACACCCCTTTACATATTTAGTTACAATTTATTTCATTTGAGACCAGTAACAAAACCTTTTCAAATGAGCCATAGTTTTTCCTATCCTAGAATTCCTAGACACGAGAGAAGTATGATCTTCTCATATTACATGGATTCGTTCACTTGTACGAATACATAGCTTTCCAAGATGGTAAAGTAACTTTCCCTGCAGACAATAGTTCTCTACCTCTGCATCAAGGGTTATCTTTGTATATACTTCTTTAAAATATTCATCTATGGCATATTGTTCTATATAGTTATCATGAGATAAATAAGCATTCTTCAAAATAACAAAAGAAACAATAGGAGGTCTAGAAATCATATCATCTACCTTGTTACTTGTACCCTTTTTGTACTTGATTACCAAGTGAAAATGTTGTATAAAACCCATCCACCTGTAGTGCTGAGATTGCTGCAATTTATTCTATTCTTGAAGATACTGTATGTATAACAGTTTCCTTCCCTAACAAGTAGTGCTTCTATTGCTTTACACTCTAGACTAATGCATACAACTCTTTATAATATCTAGGATAGTTAACAAAAGATTGGTTAAAGTTTTGAGTGTGGTAACATATAGGATTATGATATTGCATTAGTACTGCACCCATGGTGTATCCACTAGCATCTATATCGATCTCAAAATTTTGTTGAAGATTCGGCAGTGCTAATACTCGTGCGGTAATGATCTTTCCCTTCAAAGTGTCGAAATATTTTTGTTGCTTTCCTTCCCACTTAAAAGTGTTCTTCACACTGGTTAAGGCATGCAAAGGAGATGCTATGAAGGAGAATTTGGGAACAAATATCCTCCAATACTGGATTGCACCTAAGAATCTTCGAACTTCAGTTACACTTTTTGGCTCAGGCCAATTTACAATTACATCAACTTCGGAAGGGTCAATTTTCAATTGTCCTCCTCTTACAATATGACCTAATTATACAAGTGCAATCTTTCTAAGTTCACATTTAGACAATTTTACATACAACTTTTCCCTTTTCAAAGTATCCAATACTTTCTTTACATGCCTCACATGCTCATCCCAAGTCCTGCTAAAAAAAAGAATGTCGTCTAAATATGAAATCACAAAGTCATCTATGAAAATTCTAAATACATCATTCATCACATGCATGAAAGTTGCCATAGCATTACAAATCCCAAATGGCATAACCAACCAATCAAACAATCCCTTTTTGGTTTTAAAGGAATTTTTCCATGCATCATGTTCTGTGATTATGATTTGATGATATCCACTGCACAAATCTAACTTAGTGAAATAGACAACATTATTCAATTGATCAAGTAAATCATCTATGCAAGGAAGAGGGTATTAATTTTTCACTGTGATTTTATTTAAGACCCAATAATTGACACACATTCTCCATGTACCATCTTTCCTTGGAACCATCACAATCGAAGAACCACAAAGAGATGAACTAGGCCTGATGACCCCTTGATCCAATAATCCTTCTTCCTTCTTCTTGATCTCTGTCATATCCACAATTGAAATCTTGTACATGCCCACATTAGGAAGAGGAGAATCATGTTGAAGATGTATCTCAAGTTGGATTTCCCTCTTAGGAGTTAATCCGTATGGTTCCTGAAAAATATCATCATACTTAGAAACAATATCAATAAATTTTTATTTATGAGATGGATTACACCCTTGGAAAGCATCACATGTCCCGACATATTTCTCTTTGACGACCATGAGTACATATATCTTATTAGTGTTTATAAGTCTTTTAATTTGACTTTCACTAACAATTGTTTTATTTACCCTCATGCTATGAGCTCTAACAATATAGTCCACTCCCCCTTCAGTAAGGTGGTAGTGTTCTCATGAAGAAAGAATATTGTTTTTATATCATAAATATAGGGACTTCCCAACACTATGCCACATATATCAAGTGGTACAACATCCAAATACACTTCATCAATAAATTTTTAATCAATAACAAATCTAATCCTACATTGTTTGGTGACATTAAGTTTTTCTTTGTCACATACCCAACCAAGAGGATAAGGTTTTAGATGTGGTTTCATTTCAAGACCCATTTTATTGAAAAGTGCTTCAGATATTAAGTTTACTTCAGAACCCATATCAAATAATGTATCTATCTTAGTATGCTTAGATACAACTCTTATGTGAAATATTGCATTCCTCTTTCATTCATCAACATGGGATTCATCATTGGAACTAGAACTAGCATGCAGAGAATATTTACATTGTACTCCAACCGCTATGATATTTCTTTCATATCCTGAATCGGAATGAAGATCTTTTTGTACCGTAGCAACAATATTTGTCTTCCCCTTTCCACCAAATTGTTTCAGTTTCTTTTTCAGATGCAGTTTCCAACAATGTTCTTCATCGTGATCTCTCTTCTTGCAATGAGTGCAAGATGGTTTTCCTCCTTCTCTCGTCACTGTAGTGGTCTTCTTATCCTTACTTTTAAACTTCTTAAAAGTATTCTGTGGGAAATTGGAAGGTTTCTTTGTGGGATCTTCTTGAACATGTTTCCCCCTGTTCTCAAGGTGAGTGGCTTGCACACAAACTTTGTCAAGACTAGTGGGGTTAAACAAGAGAAAAGTATGTCGAATATAACTGTGAAGTGCACCAATATACTTCATTAAAGTCTCATAAGAATCCAAAGGAATTTTCAATGCAAGATATTTCTTCCTAAATTCTTCTGTGAAACTTTGTACAGTTTGTCCTTTACTTTTCCTTAAAGTTTGTCATTCCATCATTTCTTTATGTAAATATCCTAATGGATAAAATTGCTTCCTTATCTCTTATTTAAATTCTGACCATGAGGAAAGAACCTTACCACACTTACTTGTGTCTTGAAGCTTGCTCTCCCACCATACGAGAGCGATGCCTTCCAATTGAAGAGAAGCCAATTGCACTTTAACTTCCTCTTCATCAATATGTTGGACACGGAAATACACTTCAACTTGTCAGATCCAATTATCTAGCTTTTCAGGATTATCATCTCCATTAAACATAGGTAAATAAAATTTTACATCAATCTTTAATAATGGTTTCTTAAAAGAGGATTTATGGCTAGAATGAGGAGAATGTCCATAGGAAGAATAACTAGAACTCAAAGGTGAAGATGAAGGCTCAGGAGGATCTCCTCCATCCCCTTGGTTTACCGAAGCATCATCATATGCACGTGCTTCCTTTTTTCTTCCCTTTCTTCTTCATCCTCTTCTTGTAATCCCCATACATTCACTTGACCATTTCTGACATGCGATAAAAGACCATATGAAAATGTTCTCATGTTCATAACGCTTGTCCTCTTCTTCCCTTTTCTTTCTTCTGGATACACAACCAACTTTGGGATTGAAAGTCCTTAGAGTTCCTTCACCCTTCTTATGCTTGGCCCTAGTAAGCATTCACACTCAACAATTCAAGTCAAAGATGATTGCTCTGATACCAACATGATCTGCGATCTTTTCATCGTGACTTATAAAGAATTGCATTAAATGAGCATAAATCAAAGTGCACCATTAAAGAAGGGAAAAATTAAAAATGAAGAGACATAAGCATCAGATCCAAACACAAAAACTGGATAACAAAGTTCATCCCTGGTGGACTATGTCTCTGGGTCCTTCTTTCAAATGGGTAGGCTCTTTCATTAACTCAGAAAAAGAATTTGGCAAATACATGAATATACCTCATTCTGAAATCAAGGTGCAGAAATAATGCTTGGATCAGAAAACAAACATCACCATTGGATTCGTGGCATCGAATTACCCAAAAATGTTTGTCTTCACACTTCGATCCCACTCTGGCACTCCCATGCCCAAGAGGAATTTTGTCTCAGTTTCTGTGCCCTCTGCAACCTACAA
>JASDQU010506366.1:71745-85712 GCA_032191745.1 Picea mariana | reverse complement strand
TTTCAACAACCATTGGTTTCCATTGTGTTGCTTTATTTTTACCTTTCCCATTCCAACAATTTTGCATGGTGCATCATCACTCAAATGAACCTGTCCAAAATCACCTTGAACATAATCTAGAAAATGTTTCATATGGGGTGTGGCATGAAATGAAGATCCCGTATGTACTACCCAAGACTCAGAAATATTATCTACAGGAAGAATCAAAGCATCTTGTAGCACATCACCTGTTACATTTTCTTCCTGATTTCTCTCCTATTGCCCATCTCTTTGTTTCTTTAGAGCTCTGCAATATTTCTTCATATGTCCTTTCTTCCCACAATTCTAGCACTCTATATTTCCAAGTCTAGATTTGGATCTACCCTTCCTAGAATTCCCGCGGTTCCCTGAGCCCTTTCCTCTATCCTTTTGTCTTCCCTTGTTCTCCATGTTCAACGCATTACCTAATGTCTCATGTGTGCTTTTCCGTCGCATTTCCTCACTAAGGATAACACCAACAACAACATCAAATTTTAAAGTATTTGAACCAGAGACAGAGTTACTTACAACCATAACCAAGCCATTCCAACTTTCTGGCAATGAGCACAAGATAAGAAGAGCCCTAACCTCATCATCAAAGTCCACTTTTACAAAACTTAGTTGATTAGTAACTGTATTAAATTCATTTAAATAATCTGCAACAGACCCACCTTCTGACATATTCATATTAAATAATCTCTTCATTAGAAATACCTTATTAGACGCTGAGGGTTTTTCATACAGTTTAGCCAACGTGTCCATCAGGTCCTTCGTTGTCTTTTCTTTCGAAATATTGAAAGCCACCAATGCTGCCAAGCTCAGCTATATCGTTCCTATAGCCTTTCTATCAAGAATATTCCATTCTTCATCCTTCATGGCTGTCAGCTTCTTTGATACTCCACCCAATGGTAGGAATAGATCCTTCTGATATAAATAATCTTCCATCTACATCTTCCATAATTGGTATTTTTGGCCGCTAAATTTCTCGACCCTAAACTTTCCATCTTCCAACATTGCTCCCACCTGAACCAGGAACCCTCTTTTCCTGCGAGTTACCTTTCGCTCGGATACCTGTTGTTAGAAAAAAAGGACCACAGAACAATAAAATAAAACAAATGTGGAAACAAAACACATAAGATAAACAATACAAAAGAGACACAGATTTACGTGGTTCACCCAGTGCGGGCTATGTCCACCAGAGAAATTGCCAGGTCCTTCCTTTATTATTATCCAGCAAATGAAAGGATACAATCTACAGCAAAACTCGCTTTAAGTTTCTCTTCTTTCTCTCACAATCTCCTCTCTCAGAATACAATACTCACCATAATGCATAGCCGCAATACATTTCCCTCATAATTGAGAGTTTCCTTCTAGGGAAAAAAACCCTAACATAATTTCTACTGTTAGATCTGTGACCTTATAATGAATGGTATAGATTTACAATGAAATTACAATACACATTTACAAGGCAATTTTTCCTTCAGGGGCTTCACCCTCGACCCCCCATCGGGGGATGCTGCCCCCGAACCCCCCAACTAGGGGGATAGGCTCCCCGGACCCCGCAGAGGGGGTACCCCCCCTCTGCACTCCCCCACGTGGAAGAGTGTACATACTTCTGGGGTGTAAAGTCTTCATGGGGTATAAACACGGCTGAAAGCAAGGACCTCTGAATCAAGAACATAATCAGGCTCCACAACCAACATCAGGGTGATTCAGCTCATGTCCAGTCTGAAGATGCCAAGGGGAACAACTTCATTGAGCGCATTCAACACATTCGCCAATAGGCTCATGACATATTGGACAAAGCCAATGCTAAGTACAAGCAACGACATGATCAACATCAGGTGCAACACAACTTCCAAGTGGGCGACAAAGTGTGGCTACATTTGCAGAAGGAATGCCTCACTGGATCCCACTGCAAGCTTCGCCCACTCTAATATGGGTCATACACCATCACCAAGACTGTAGAGGTCAATGCCTTCGATCTCAGTATTCCATCATTCCTTGGTCTGCACCCAGTGTTCAATATGGACCGCCTTCGGCCCTACTTTCTACCTCTACTGGACACATCTGACATGGAAGAACAACTCACACCAATAGAGTTAAATCTAGACTGCATGGAACAAGCCACAACTGATCGGATTATGGACACACAGATCAAGAACACCCACCAGCAAAGGATCCAGATATATCGATTTGTCAAAGCAAGCCAACTCCTTCACCAGGGCAAGTGGCTCACCAAGGACCAAGTTCATTAGAAGTTTCCTCATCTCATGGAGGAACTCAATGCAATGGGGACCATTGCTTCCTAAGGGGGGAGGAATGCTCCAGGTGGATATTGGTGGCCACCAGCCTATTCCACTTGGACCCCCACCATTGTTTCTTTCAGTTTTTCAGTTTCTTTAATTGTAGCACAATTTACTATTTTTGGCAGTTTTTCGGGTCCTGAACTTCTAGAGCCGTTCTGAGGCCCTAAATGACGTTTTTTGGGAATTAAACCTCCGAAAAATATGAATCCGTTCTAGACTCGATATTTTTATTGAGAGTGTAGTCCTCAGATAGATATTTCTAGCGATGTATCATGTGCGTCAAATAGAGAGAGTATGCCAAAGTTACGACCCCGGGAAATTGATGTACCAATTTACCCCGACGAGGCCCATATTCTGGCGTTTCATCTCCTAGGGTTAGGTTTTTGGATGTTTAGGGTTTCCATTGTTTCTTAGAATATATAATCCTTCGAGCCTCATTGTAACAAAGAGTGGAGAGGCCTGTAGCTTCCACATCTCTTCTCATAGATAAGCTACCAATGCCCTAGCTAGTTTATTTCCATTATGTCTGTAAACAAATTTTAGTTCTTTGATATTAATGAAATGAAGTGTTATTTCTGTTGCATCATTGTATTCATGGTTATTTGTGTATTATGTTGCGTTTGTGCATAAATTCGGATCATCACTAGCCTAACACTTGCAGGATCATTCATTGTTCATGAGCTCGTCCTTGTCAATCTCGACAATTTTTTTTATTTAAAATGGAAGAGGAAAGAGATATATTACACGAAGTGGCCTTGGATATTTTAGAAGTATGAGGAATTAAAAACATTCATCTTCAATATTGGGGTTAGGAGGATGTGATGTTTTTTATACCTTATCGGTGGCCTTGCCACTCAAAGTGACATTACAGGGATCTATAGGTCTTACAACTCAACGTGACATTATGTGTGAAAATCGTAAACATACCTAATGGATATACAATGCTTCAATTCCCTTTGATCACATCTCTATGGTGGTCCAAATTAATTCCCTTTGATCACATCTCTATGTGTGGAAAATGATGAGTTAATTCAAAAATTTCGGCTTGTAAATGGGAATTCAACGTGTTGATTGAATTCAATGTGATAATGATGAAATTTACGAACGATAATTCCACACACTAAAAGAGTTAGTGATAACTCCTTAATAAAAAGAGACCAACAATTGAGCGTGCAAGAGTACGTGGTTGTACAAATAATTTGGAGAGGATGCCAATAAATTATGCCCATGGTGCCCATCAACTTTTCAAGTTTTCTCCTCCCACGGACAGATTGCATTTGATTGTTTCCATAGAGAGATTCTCGTAACAACAACAATGCTTTTTCAAAAGCTATTATTCAACTTTTTAAATCATTTGAAAATGTGAAGTATTCTTCAAAACACCCTGCATTGGTTTTACGAACTTGAGGGGATTGTTTACATAATAAATTTATAAAAAATTTGGTGAGTTAAGTATAAAAAGAAATCTTTCTAACCACATATTTATCCATCCATGTCATTTCCTAACATGGACCCTTCTCGGGATTGTTCCTTTGGATCGGGCTTGGTATCTCTTAATGTTCGTTGGCATCCAATTTGTTCAATCCACCCAATGCAACAAAGATGAACTTATATTACAATCGAGTTTATTTGTTGTTAGGGATCTGCCATGGTCAACCTATCGCACAATCTCATCAATCCACTCGGTTATTCCACACTCGAAATATCTCTTCGACTTGAACTTACTTTAGCGTGCAACCCTACGTACCCCAACCTGTCATACCCGATCTTGGATTGAATTAGAACATCCAACACTCTCCATGATTTTAGTAAAAAAATCAAACTATATTTTTAACCATTAAAAATACCAAACTATACACAACTGCATAGAATCTGAAAAAAATAATAACTATATAGGGTTTCTTGAGGTTATAAAGATGGCGGCTAAATATTTAGCAAGCTCATCCAGCTGGCGGCTAAATCTTTAACAAGCAATGGCATCCCTGCGTTAAAGGCAGGGACTTGTTGCTTTGTAACTCATCTTGTTATGAAATGGTATTTTAACTTAATACGATAAAATATATTGTAAGTTCATGTGTTAAGGATAAAATAGATTTTAAGTTCATGTGTTATAAGGATAAAGTGTAAGATTGCATGTCAAAGATAATGTGTCGACGGTAAAACTAAAGTATTAAGGGTTAAGGATTATTATCAAATCATAAAGTTTTAAGAAGTAAGAGTAAATGTTTAAAGATAGTGTAAGGTCTAAAGTTAGAGTATAAAAATTAAGAGGTAATTACTAAGAATAAGTATCAAGGATAAAGCACTACAAATTAAGGGTTAAGGATGAAGTTTTACATATTAGAGATTAATGGTAAAAAATTAAGAGGAAATTATTAAGAATACGTATCAAAGATAATTTTTTACAAATTAAGGGTTAAGGATGAAGTATTACACATTAGAGATCAATGACAAAATGTTAAGTATTAATAGTCAATAATCAAGTGCTAATTGTTCTCTCGAATGGGGTGCAAGCTAGGGTGGCAGACGTCGGGCATGTGGCCAACGAACCAAAATCATTTCCATGCACATGAAGACAGAGGGTTATATGTAGCATCCCTAGTTTTCATCCCCGTGAATTAGAATGTAACTGTATCAATGTGATTTAGGCTAGTGAGCCGATGTGTTGGGGTGAAAAGCCTATATTCATTTAATATGGTCGGGTGCCAATTTGTATATTATGTGCATTGAAATAATTTGTCAAATAGTAATTGTTGGTTAAGATATGAGAAAGATGAAGAACGATGGGGAGCTATGATTCCAACATGCATTCATGAATTATTCATGGTTATTAATCCAACATGCATTATTGAATTATGTTTTTTTTTTAAGTAAAAAGGTGGGCAGTTCCTTCTATATTTAGTATCAAAAAGTACAATTGCTTCTAGATTACCCTCCGTTCTGCCGATGAATCAGAAACAGAAACGGAGTGAACCCCTGTTCAAGTGAAACCAGTTTTCCATCAATCCCACCCGAAGAAAACCAGGATTGGTGGTGTGTCATTGTCTTAACTGTGTATAGTGTCTTACAGGAAATAACTAAAATCATATAAAAAACTATGGAGGAGAGACTGTAAGCTTTGAACAAGACTATGGCTAATACCCGGTGGCATCTGAGTTGGTGTTCGGATCCAGTGCATGTGCTTTGGCTGGAATGACTTAGTGTTGTAGACAGGTGTGGCATCTTTGTCCCGGTGGCACGTTGGAGTAAGCATCGAAGAGCATGTTCACACGCTAGCACATGAGCGTGCCATGATAGGCGTGATCTGCCATTGGGCTCCTCAAGTTACAAACCAAATTGAGCAGGTCCGGATGGAGTAGAGGTGGCAAGTCAGTCCATTGAGTTTGCATGCAAGAGATGGGAGGTGGCATGAATATTGTGCCATCCTCCTTGGCCTTTCCACTAAGCTCGCTTGGCTCTACTTCCATTGGCTCGCTTGAGTTTTCCTTCCCAGTCCTCTCTAGTTCTGCGTCCTAAGGGTCCACGTCTGCTGGAGTCTCCTCTTCCACATAACAGGTGAAGGCTTCATCCTTTGTCACCATCGTTGTGCTGGCATGATACTCCTCGGGGCCAGACAGGAAGGCTCCCACTCTGAAATCACTTGGTGGATCCCAATTGTCCGGTACTGCTAAAAGAATAAGCTCTGAGATCTCTTGAACAGGCTCCTCTGGGATTTCCTCTACGATGTATGAAATGGGATGCTCCACGATGGTTGCTGCAACCAGAGGCTCCATAATGACTGCTGCAACCAAAGGATCCACGATGGTTGCTGCAACCAAAGTCACATTACGTCCAGTTCTACTACGTCGAACCTGGGTTTGGGTAATGGAAAGAGCCCATTCCATTTTTTGCATGCATTTTCGTCGGGCCGCATAGGAATGCCAGGCTGCTCCTCGACAAGGCTTTCCCCACTCACGAGGCATTAAGCTAGGGATGTAGGCGAGAGGGTTGTTGAAGGTAGGAAGGAGTCTACTCTGAGGCTTCCATCTACAAATCGGGTGCAGAGTGAAAATGAAGTGGAGAAAAACATGGTGCTGGCGTGCTAAGAGAAGGAGGACCAACGAGACGTTCGGCACCATTAAGTCTTCTGCATGGGTGAGCGTCATAACTACATAAATAGACTGCTCACGCGAGGGGCAAGTCTTGTTCTAGGAGAGTAGTAGCTGGAGTTTGATCCCATCCTAAATGTTGAGGGGATGGGAGTCGACCGGCCTCATTTAAGGTCGGGCCTGGCTCCTTGCCATGTGTCTTGGGAGGTCTACGTGGCACCCCATCTGGGGCATTTCTTAATTATGTTATCATTGTGTATAATCTTCTATTTATTGATTGAGTGTTCCTAAAGACAATAATTGAATTCATGTAAGAGGGTGGGTGTGGGAAGTCACATTCCAAAGTTGTTGAGAGTATGGGCATGGGAATGAGTACAATCATATTGGGGAAGAGTGTAAGTCAAGTCAATCTAAAAACAAGGGAGAAAATTCATATGGCCAAGGGGGTTGTTTTTCAAAAGACACATTTTTGTATGGAGAGTAGTTTTTACTTGCATATTTTGGACAACGAGAGAGAAGATGAGTGTTGGGAAGAGCACCAGTCATGTTGGTCTTGAAGACATCCATTGTTTGGTTGTGTTTTATGTTGATAAAGAGGCCTATGTTCCTGTAAATCAAGCTGTAAGCCTGTGAAACATTTTTATGTTGAGAAAATTACTCAAGATCCTTGTGAGCATTGTTGTGAGCACTACTGGAGTAGGTGGGAGGATTCTTGATTAATCAGATACACTGGATCCCTTGAGGGAAGTGGGAAGGCTCGAGGGAATTTGTGCAGTGAAGAGGCATCCCATTCCTTTGGTTTTGGAGGTTGTGGGGAACAAAAAGAACCCTGAGCTTTGGGGTTGTTGTGTGTAGAGAGTGGATAGTCAGAGGGCCAGATCTCCTTTTGGACTCATAGCCTCAACTCGGGGTGGCTTGTTGTTGAGAGAAAATGAAGAACAATGACTATGGCTAGGAGTTTCATCCTTCATATGTAGCCAATTGGTTAATTATTAACAAATAACTGTTTATGTTGAAGATTTGAATGAACTGAGAGATGTTGAAGGTGGAACCTGGTAAATTCCTCGTATTGTTTTTCCTGGAGATGACTTTGTCCTTTCATCCTTTCAGAACGTCCCAGTGTGGGCCTCCTTCCTGTTAAATTGTTTTTAAGTTTACTAATCAATCATTAGATAAATAAATCCCCTATACCTTGGTTTTTTGTTTTGTTATTGAAAGGAATATTTAGAGAAATAAAGTCAAAGAGTTACTAGAAGAACAACATCATTAGATGTTATGGTGAGAATGGTAGTGCAGGAAATTTTTTTAGGGAAAATGGATTCGATCTTGGTCTTGGCATCATCTATGACAAAGAAGGTGCGGAGTGAGACACTGGGTGGTTCATCTTTCTTTGCTTCATTCCTTGGACTAGTCGTAAAGTCTAGCAGCACTAATGCCTCACACCCCTGCAATAAGTAAATTATATCATTCATGGGATCATGATGAGAGGATTCATTTTACAATAGAATAGGAATGAGAGTGATTGGATGAATAGTAACAATACTAACTATTATAAAATGAGTAAAGAATTGTAAAACATTACCCGAATGAAGCAGTCATGGAAGTGCATTCGTAGAATGTGAGGAGGGATTTTGGGGTCGAAGTGGATAACGTTGTGTATGGTATCCCTTATGACACTCTCTGCTCTTGGGAACGTCTGCTTGTAGTAATCCTTTCTTAGACCTATGATACTACTTGTCAATGCAAGCCAACCTTCCTTGACCCAAAAGAACCGAGTCCTACAAAACTTAATCTCATGCAAATTAGCAAGACGAAGAAATTTAGCCTGCTAATTGATTGAATTCTTGAGTGATAGATTGATAAGAAAGAAGAATCAGGTAGGACCGTCAGAAGGTGCATCGTACGCGTCACTGCGAGATGGGAAAGGAATCATATGGTGCGAAGGAGATGACTATAGGAAAACCTATGACGCTGCCCATTTGGGCTCTAGGCAGTCTCTCAAACCCTAATTAAACTAGATCTAAGACATATTCGCTTGGGTTCCAGGCAGTTGCTCAAACCCCGATTGAAGGAACCATACATGAAACATACTATGTCTCTGCCAAAATTGAAACGAACAATGATGACTATAAAATTGGCATGGATGTTGGAATAAGAGGAAGGAGGCATGGCATGGACGCTGGAATAAAGAGGCATGGATGTTGAAACAAGAAGGAGTGTTAAAATAAACAAGTCACCACTACATGGAGTACAAAAGCGTAGCAGATGTTTCGAACCTTCAGCCACTTGGGAGAAAACCACTAGATCTTATGCACCCTTATTGTCCATGTGTAGCTTGCTAACTGACGAAGTCTCCGTGTGCTTGGACAGAAAATTATTATACTATAAAACATGTTATATGACATAATGTGGTTTTAAAAACTACACGTTTTTCAATTCTTGATTACAATCTGATTTGTAATACACGTGTGATGTTACTTCAATGTGGACAATGTTCACCTGTGATTAAGTGGCTTCTTAATCATCGCAATGGATGGTAGAGGAGATCGTTCTTTCTGCCAAACTAGAACTTAGTACAACTGAATAGAGCATGTCTCATCAACCATTTCAAAAACCTGATTTTTTTTGTATTTGTAGAATTTATTGTTTTTTTCTTTGAAATTAAGTGTTTCTATATTGTATCAACTTCTTATTCAAATAGTATATGGTAACTATATGCCCCAATGATGTGCTCCACATTATTTTTATTTTTATTTAAAGAATTTACAGTTTTTCTTTTAAATTACGTTTTTTCGAATAGTATTTGGTAACTACACTTATATCAACTTCCTATTCGAATAATATATGGTAACTATACTTATATCATGATATGTGCCAATGATGTGCTCTTGGTTTATGCAGCTTATTCATAACAGTTCCCCACTATGTTTGGTCCGACTTTGGAAGGGTTATCTCTAATACCTTTCCTCACGCGGCCTCATGTTTAGCCCCGGTGTTAGAAGGGGGTCTCGGATAAATTTCACGTCACTAGACTTTTTACACTCCCTATCTCTGACTCCAATGTTTGTTTATAAGCCTGAAGATTTTCTCTCCAACCTAATTCAAGGCTCTACCCTAAACTAGTTGATTGACCCTACAAACATAAAAGTCTAATTAATTTTAAATTAGCGTTCATTTTAAATGGCTTGTTTTAACTCAAAGGATATGGCATTGAAACTAGTGATGTATATGAGAGACGGAAAGAGGAGAAATAAATGAAAATTTTGAAAGCAAAATTACTTCTAGTGAAAAATAAAGCTTTGCAACTAACTCTTTAAACCAACTTTTTCATAACTAACTCTTTTCAAGATCTTTAAAAACAAGACCTAAAATGAAATTGCACTCAACTACGAGCTACTTAAGTTCTAAGAAAATAGTAAAGAACTTAAAAATTAAACTCTTTTTCCTTTCAAGTAAAATAACTAACCCTGACTACTTTACCAAAATGAGAAATGAAAAATCTTTTTCTTTTTTGGAAATTCTTTAAACAGGAAAAAMTTGAAGTAAAACTTTTTCTCTTTTCATTAAAGAAAACGAAAGGGGGGAAATAAATACAAGACAAGACTGAAGCTAGCCTCTTGCCCACTAGGATCGCAGGAAGTCACTAAAGAAACCAAACAGGTTGATCAACAAACTCAAACACTCGCCTTAAACCCTTTTAGAAGTAAACACRARAAATATTTAAAAAGACAGGAAAACTGACATCTAACCCAAGCTATGAATGTAAAAATAGAGACAATGAACTCTGTTAAGAATCCCTGAGAAGTAAAACCTCAATCAGGGAAGAGGTTGATTGCCTCTTCTTAAAAATAGTTTCTTGACATAGGTACGCTAATGATACTCAAGCAGTCGATGTATGTATGCGGGTTGTCTATAACGCAGGGCATGTATGTATGCGTGCTGACCCACATCACAGTGCATACCCCTCTGTATTTCTTGAAAAAATAAATAAAACAAATTGACTAATAGGGCAGTAAGGACTGGTATAGCACCAACAGGTGACCAAAATCCCTTACAAGACTTAGCAGACTCAAAAAAACTCAAAAGGTATAAAACCAATCAAACACCCAAAAAATCCCCTAAAACCCTAGAGGCTTCCCCAGTATGGTCGCCAGTTCTGCTAGTGGGAAAACCCCCCTATGACTACACCAGGGTTTATAATGTAGGCATATCAATAACCATTTAAAAGTCTCCTACTTTTATAACTACCCAAAACATACCCCAGACTCATACAAGAAAAGAAAAATGAGAAGGATCAGGTCATTGTACCTCTACTCCACATCCGGTGATGATCCTCTCGCGCTTGATAGCTTTGCTGACTGCACGCCTCCTCCCAAGGCTGGCCTGCATTCAAATATAGATAAACAGATAACTAAAATCATGCATTTCATATATAAATCAAAGGCTATATGTTAGAATAAAAAATAAATCAAATGGAAACATTTGACACATCATGATTTGGGACAGGAAAAGTACTTCTTTTATTGATAATACAATGATCACTTACAATCAAAGTTGGCTACTACTCCACGAACATGGTCCAAGATCCTATTCACTAAGCTCCAAGTGCACCTCCGTATGGCTTCTCCTCTCAACCTTCTTCTTGGGAAGTATAATGGGTTTATGATGGAGGAAGGAAGGAAAATTGGGGAATTCTGAGGCAATTCTTACAAAAGGGCTACAAATTCTTGGGGAAAGGAGGGGATGTGAAATGGGCAGAGTTTCATTGTTCTTATGTCTAGATATGGAATGAGACCCCAAAACCTCCTTATATATGACAAAAGGATGGTTATTCGGTTGGGTGACGGGCTATAGGCAGTGGATTAGTTGGGAAACTACCCAATATGCCATAATCTCAACGAATTCCTTGCAACTTTTTACTTTTTGCAACTTTTGCAAGTATACGTGGGCTGTAGTGGTGAAACATGTGTACGTATGTGGATTGTAGTGGTGCAACATGCATACGTACGCTAGTTGTAGTGGTGAAGCATATGTACATACGTGGGTTATAGTGGTGCATCAAGCATATTTATGCAGGCAGTAGTGGAGCAGGGCATGTACATCTTCAAAATTTTGGTTTTTTAGAAGAGAAAATTTGTGATGGCTTTGCAAAAAATGCAAGTAAGAGGGACAAATGTCAGGTATGTAGTTGTAGATAAATTTAGGGTTATAACAATGCACCCTTTCTAGGAGTTGTTTCACACATCCATTGATTTTTTAACTGCTTATGAAATACGGTATGTCTAACAGTTTCATGATCCCTATGTTGTAAAGTCCCAAAATCCACTACGCAGGTTCCAACAGTGGCGCACCTGATGGGCCCTCTCCTTTGCACTCCATGTAATGTTTCTGCGCCAAATCCAAGAATTTGATGACATCTGTGACGTTATGATCTGAGTACTTCATTGTGTTTACTCCTCCTCCCATTTCATCATCTTCTTTTACCCCCTCTAGGAGTTTCGGCATGACAATCATCAATTCTGCTTGTGAGTGTGATATTCCTTATGCACTTCTCTCAACTTGATTTTTCTTCTTCCCTTGTAGGGACGACGCTTCGACCTTTCGTACACCCTCATGCTTTGTTTCTTTCTCTTCTTCTGGATCTAGGCCCTGTTGCGCTGAACCCATGGCCTGTGCATCCTGTTGTGGCCCTTTTCCCTTGTATTCGTCTGATTCTGTTCTTTTTGCGTCTTCCTTGGGCTGCCCAAACTCATGTGTTGGGTTTTGTTCCTCCTCCACCCATGTATTAGTAGGATCATAGTCTGGCATGTGAATTTCATCGACATCCACAATTTTTTCCATGTCCTTCATCCATGTTTTCTCTTCCCGAGCTTTGTTTTTTTTTTTGTTTCGACCAACCCTACTCAGCGCTCCAACTCTCAGTGGTGACATCCCGCTGAAATTCAGACTGTTGAACTATCAATCTCCACTTACTATCACAAATTCTCACTCTTTCATGCTGAGGTTTTGTTCTTCGCTCTTCTCCTTAGAAAAAACACAAATGACTCCCTTTCCCCCCTTTTGTGACTTTATAGCGGGACGGTGTATTGACAGTTGTTTCGCACTGACAATTTTCACTTTTTCACTTTTTCCTACACACTCCACTTTTTGCATATGTCAACTACTTTCCAACACGTAGTGTCTTCAACACTGATTTTTTTGCGGCACACTATTAAGGCTATCAATTCTATTACATCAAAAACCCTCTAATATTTTTCTATCATTTGGTCTTTTTATTACATTTCTTCTTTTTATTGTTTTTTGTATTTTTCTTGTAACATCTACTATATACAATATATACACTCATAACGTTTCTCTCTGTTTTTACTTGAGGATGTTAGGTCGATTGTCTTGATATAGCTTTAGTCGACTTCCATTCACCAATCCTCTGAGATTCTTTCCTACAAGATCTTTTAGTTGCACATCACCTCCATTTGTGATGGCCTCTACCAGATAAGGCCTTAACCAGTGCATCTTGAACTTCGCAGGTGTTGTAAATACCTGCTGTCATAGAGGAGAACTAGATTGCCTTCCTTAAATATTTTATTCTTTACATGCCTATCATTCCAATCTTTGTCCTTCGCTTTTTGTACTTCCTAGTGAAATCCTGCGAAAATTTTATCTTCTTCCAGCTCCATCAACTGATCCAATATTTCTTGCGCAACACCTTCTTTTGTCATGTTGGTGAATGCTGCAATGCACAGACTAGGTACCAGGGGTGATTTTAAGAACCCCCCCTAAATTTATATGTATAATAAATGGGTGAATCCCCATGATACATAGGAAAAATTGAAGGTTATTTTATCAACAATATAAAATGTATATATAATTTTTTGGCGAATATTTTAGTCAATTATATAATCTTGTAAAATATTGGTGAATATTTCACTGAATTATAAAATCTTGTAAAATATTGGCGAATCTTTCACTGAATTATAAATTCTTGTAAAATATTGGTGAGTGGTGTTGGGTAAACAAATGGACTTCACACAACATTTCATCACATCTACTACAGTAAAGTCAACCAAAATTGACAAAGAGCATTTTGTATAGGCGAATTGCAAAATGTGTTTCAATCTACAAATGGAGTTCACAACATTGTCAACATTCACTACATCTGCTACAATAAAGTCAACCAACATCAACATTCACTACATCTACTACAATAAAGTCAACCAACATTTCACCCAACATCAACATTCACTACATCTACTACAATAAAGTCAACCAACATTTCAGTACATCTGTTATAGTTCGACAAATAATAGTTTTCATAGGCCAATTAAACAAAAGGTGTTTCCATCTACAAATGGACTTATCACAACATTTCACCACATCTTCTACATGGGCCAATTAAAAAACAAGTGTTTCAATCTACAAATGGACTTCACATAACATTTCACCATGTTTGCTACAATAAAGTTAACCAAAATTGACAAAGAGCATTTTGCATAGGCCAATTAAACAATTGCATAGGCCCCAATTAAAAAATGTGTTTCAATCTACAAATGGA
>JASDQU010506366.1:48048-71645 GCA_032191745.1 Picea mariana | reverse complement strand
CCTCTGCGAGTGCTCCTCTGCGAGCGGGGTCCTCCTCTACAAGCAGGGTCTTGGACTAACAAAATATGGTCACTGCAGTCTGCCAACTGGTGCCTGGGCCGAACCTGGGAGTAACCTGTTACCAACCAGAAGAAATTCCAAGAGTAAAATACTAAACCCGTAAACCTCAAGGCCCAAAGGGGAAATAAGAGGTAACAGAAGAACGAAGATGTAAACTGGGGACTAAAAAATCTCCATGTTCTTTGGAAATCGAGCAAAGGGAAGATTGAAATTGGGCAAAGGGAAGATTGTAGGTTGTAGCTACCCAGTGCTGAGTTCCCACTGCCCATACCACAAAATCAGGGTGAAATTAAACCATAAATCCCGATTTTACCAAATGGCAGGGAGAAGAAGCTATCATAAATTCCCATATTTCTAGAAATTTGGCTAATGGAAGCTTGTTCCTCCAAATTTCAGGGGCTAAATATAATTTTTTTTCCTCTATCCCTCCTAAAAACATGGGCTAACCCTGTACATGATTTTTACCATAAAATAAATTACGGGCTAATAAAATAAGTTTAAAAAAATCACTCTAATACAAAAAATTCGCTGAATAAAAAATTAGAGGCCCCTTAATTTCGCCCATGAGCGAAATTTCGCCCCTAAAATCATCTATGCTAGGTACTAAATAATCCAATGGAAGCACTCCTTCCTACCCAAACACCAATCTGAATGGTGTATGACTTGTAAGCTTCTTGCATGTAATCCTGTAAGTCCATAATACTGTTGATACCTTCAAATCCTAATCATCCCTATTCACATTGCAAGTCTTTGTCAATGCATTTTCTAGAATCTTGTTAAAAGCTTCTATTGTACCATTTTCCTGGGGATGGTAAGGTGTGCTCTTCTCATGATATATCTTGAATTCTTCGATCATAGATTTGATTGTATTGTTAATAAAGACAGTTCCCTGATCACTCAAAAAAAATCTAGGACATCCAAATATGGTCACCACGTTCTAAAAGAGAAACTGCATTGTAGTTTCTATGTTGCATCCTTCAGTGGAGCTGCTTATGCCCATGTGGTTAAGTATTATGTCGCAATGATGATGTATCTAGCTCCTGAACTCCTTGTAGGTGGATTAATAGGTCCAATGAAATCCACAACCCATTTATCAAATACTTGTAACGTTACTTGGGGCATAAGTGGAATTTCATCCCTTCTAGATGGTTTTTCCACCCTCTGAAAGACACCATAGGTTTGACAGTATTCCTTTGCATCCTTATGTACTGTAGGCCACGATAATTGACGCAACACCCCTACCTCAACAGGTTTTGCTCGACCTCCTGGTCTAAGGATCTTTCTTTCCTCCCCTCTGTGTCTGACTGGAGTTTTTATTCCCCACAAGAATCTCCCACATACAAGTGTTTCCACAGGTCCTTCTTCAAAGTTACGCCTGTGTTAACAAGCACAAAGTGCAAAATCTTATCCACGTGACCAATGTATGTGACCACAACCTTTTCCGAAAAGGTATTTCGGTTTTTGCGACTTCGTGACCCAAAATATAGTCCCTTTGACTTCTTCAATCCCCGAAACCCTGAAAAGGGTCAACGGTCTTTGAATCATCCCTTGAATTCACTTGATGTGACCTTAGACTAGAACCTGGGGCCCAAATATTTCAACAGCTTGGGATTTCGCGTATCGGTGATTTGTAATGCAACAACACCCTTCATCGATAACCAAAATCACTATGACTCCTCATCACAAATCAACAGCTTTGAGCTTCCCGTGATCTAAAGGTCCTGATTCTATCGGGACTTCGCGAATCAGGAATTCGCAACTCTCAACTCTGATTCGCAACTTTATCCACACCTCGAATTCAGAAATGACGAAATTCAATCACGAGATCAATGACTCTCATTGATCCAAATCCAATGACCACTACTCCTCTTGAGCTTATGAGTGCTGAAATACACTCAGCCTCAACCTTTCGTTGATCTGCAAGATCTAATGGCCCACTGAGCTTCGGCGACTCTCCCCCTGAGAACTTCGACCATCCATTCAAACTTCTCAAAGACTTCTGGCCAAATGACTTGCATCTTCTCCTTCTAGACTTAGCTTCTGAGAGATGACTCCAGACCTCACCCCTCCTTCGAACATCTTCCAAGTCCCTTTCCTTCCTGAGCTTGACCTCTCTACTATAAATCAAGACCTCTAAGGGTTTCTTGCACGCACTCCTTGCGGAATTCACTAATAACATATGGTTATTTTACCCTTCAACTCTGTGCACTCCTTACGACAATAGTTCTTCAATATTCTCCTTGATTAGGTAAGTCTGAGACTTCAACCAGCCTATGCACACCTTGCATGGCTTTGTTCTATACCTGCACTTCTGCTGGTATAAGAATCAACGGTATCCCTCCTGAGATTTCTGAGATGAAAATCAGAACTTCGTCAATGCACTCCTTGTGGACTATCGCTTAACTCCTTGCAAGATTTTTCAGGAAGAGAAAGAATTGAAACTCATACTTCTCCCCTCGCAGAACTCATACATTCAACATGAAATCAAGAGTATACATACACACACAACATTGAAACAAATGCATAACAAAGAATATAAACATATTGTAAACATACCATTCAATAGATGTAAATAGTAACCATGGCACAACATGAAATGGAATCAAAGAATTCTTATATTAATTCCAGTGCTCATGTAGGTGGGTCCAATAAACACAACTATCTGCTTATACAAATATTACAGTCTTTTTTCTCCTATTATTTTTTCTCTCTTCCTCTATAACTTAGAACTACAATGAGAATAATAATAACATACAATACATACAAGGGTGTCTTTTACAAGTTTTCTCTCCTACAGTTCAAAGGTATCTTATCAGAAATTAAAAGCTACCTACTTTACATTCATCACAATTAAATTCCTCCATAACCGATAGATGAGAGAAAAGCTCAAGATCTGTTTACAATCTCCAAAACATAAATGCAATACATCCTTCTATCTATTACATTAATGTCCCTGCATTAAATTTCAAAACATCTTGAAAAACAAGCGCGTTGGTGCATATCCAGCTATCTTCTGCTCTTGCGCTTGCTTTGTGGGATTTCTTACGATGCTCCTGCATCAATAATCCTATGTGCAATAGCTTCTATGTTATAGGATTTACTGCATAGTTCCCTCCAACTATGCCTTCATGTGCTTCTTCTAAAACCATGGAGTGTTCATGCTCCATCACACATCTTCTCAGAATTCCATCTGCACCTAACTTGTATAAATGACCTACAATTGGCTGATAGTCTGCAATGCACACTACCAACTATTTTTTCTGTACAACAGTGAATTCCTTGGGAGCCATTCCTATGCTCAACAATCCAACGATGTCAAAAAAATAATCATCAACAATCTGAATGGAAAATAAGTTAGCATCAGGAAAATTCTCCTCCAAGTTCTTTGGCTCCTCTCCATTAGTAATTCTTGACAGATGATCTAGTCCTGCATTCAACTTCCTTGGTTTTACTATGATTTCAAAATCATATTCCTGAAACAATAACATCCATATACAGATCCTTCCCCCCAACACTAGCTTGCTAACTAGGTACTTCAAGGCGAAATGATCCATAAACATATTAAAATGTTGACCCAATAAATGATGTCTAAACTCTTGTAGGGAATATACCATATCCAGAACTTCCCTTTCTATAGTGTTATAGTTCTGCTCAGATTCATACAACTTTCTACTAGCAAACTATATTGGGTGATCAATGTCTCCTTCACCTGGCTGTGCCAAAACTTCTCCAAGTGCAATGGATGAAGCGTCCACATGCACATAAAATTCTTTTGTTCAATATGGAAAGCTCAGAGTTGGTGTTTTCACAATATTGTCTTTTAGTTTGTCCATTCTCTCTTGGCATTCATCATTCCACTGAAACCTGATGTATTTCTTTAGTAACTTCTCCATGGGAACAATAATATTTGCATAGCCCTTTATGAATTTCCTGTAGTACCCTGTGTGACCCAATGTTTCTCTCTAGTGGTGCACTAACTTTGGTGGTGGTAAGTTGACAATAACAATAATATTTCCATGGTCTACTATCAAGCCTTTTTTGCATACAATGTGTCCAAGTAGGATTCCAAATGGTGTTGAATATACATTTCTTAATGTTCAATGAGATCTGACATTTCCTACATCTTTCTAACATTAACCTCGAGATGAATTCTCAGGGCCTGTTGGTAGTAGTAAGAGGGGTGTACATGCCTTGCTTCTTAATGGATGGTTTGTAAATAGCGGAGGTAGTGAAAGAGTGGATTTACTTGTCAAATTCCTATCGAAATGTCGTCCAATAGAAATAATTTTGCAACACTGCCACTATCTTTTCCACACCAAAGTGTCCTCCCGTCTCACTGTAGTGAGATTCCAAAATCATCTTCTCCCACTCGCTTGAAGGAACACAAAGATGACCCAGATGGAATAAAATTTTGTCTTGAAGATGAAATTCAGTGACGGGTGTGTCTGCGACCAACTTATGGTAAGTGGTAGAGAAGTTAGGATTTCTCTCGTAGAGTTGGGGCCACCCGAAGGCCACATGTCCGCAGGAGTGGAACACCATGGTTCATGTTGCAACTGGATATCGACTGAGGAAGTTAACAACATGATTGGTGCTATTATATTTTATGTTGAGATGAAACTACTACAAGTATGTGGACCAATTTTTATGGTGGGAATTCTACAATTTTCCTTGTGTTTTCATGAACTGCAAAGGCTTGTGATGAGTGTGGATGATTGTCTTCTTCCCGAGAATGTAATAATTCCATTGGAGACAGGCTTGTAAAGTGGAACACATTTCTTTTTCATAAGTGGGGTACTTATAGATGACATATGATAGTGTCTCACTATGATAGGTCATTGTATGTATGTATTGAGTGAGAATTGCGCGCAAAGAACAATCTGAGACATCTGTCTCAATCTCAAAATGTTGTTACAAATCGAGTAATGAGAGCACCGGGGCTAAGAACAAGAGATGTTTCGGATCATCGAACACTTTCTGTTGTGACTGTAACCACACCAAATTTTCTTTGTCACCACCCTTGGTCACTTTAGTGAGGGCCCATGCAATATGGGAGAATCCCAATACGAACCTACAATAGAAATTGGCAAGTCCCAAGAAACTTCAAAGCTTGGTTAATGTGATCGGGGCTGGCCAATCACAAATGACCTGGATCTTGGTTGGAACCACCTACACACCATGGTCTTCAACAATGTATCCTAGGTATTGGACCATGTTCATGTTGAAGGAGAATTTTTCCAAGTTATCATATAACTTGTGTTGTCGTAGAGTGTGAAGGACATGTTCAATATGTTGCAAGTGTTCCACCCAGCTCTTGTTGAAGATGAGGATATCATCTAGATATACCACCATAAAATAATTGGTGAAAGGCCACAAGATATCATCAATCACCCTCATGGAATTGGTTGGGGCATCGTTCAAACAAAAGTGCATGACCAACCATTCAAAAAGACCTTCTTTGGACTTGAAAGCGGTCTTCCATACATCATTCTATTTTATTTGGACCTGGTGGTAGCCGAACTTTAGGTCAATCTTACTAAATTACTTAGCTCCCTTGAGCTAGTCAAGAAGGTCGTCAGTTCGGGGAATTGGGTACATGATCCTAACTATGATTGTGTTTAGTGCCCTATAATCAATGCAGAGTCTCCAGGTCTAGTCTTCCTTCTGCATGAGTACAAGTAGGCTTCCACGGGGTGAGAATATTGGTAGGATGTTCCCATTTTCAAGAAGCTCTTGGATCTAGCACTTGATTCCTCATTTTCCATAAAAGAGCTACAATAGATTGGCCCATTGTGTATAGGTGCATCCAGGGTCAGATCGATTGAATTCTTGACTTGGTAGTGAAGAGGTACATGAGCGGGTCAGGAGAATATGTCTTTGTATTCCCCCACGACCTTGTCCACCTCCTTCTTGTGTGTGGAGAGGACATGTTCCGAGGCCATGGATGTGATCACAACCTTCTATTCACTTTGAGAGCGAATCATAAAGAAGATAAATTTATTGTTCTGGGAGATGACCTTCCTGCATTGCTTAGCGGAGATAAAGTAAATGGTGGTAGGATGAGCTACCTCTGGTATCCTATACAATTGCCTACCCAAAGTAATAATAAAACTGTGAGTTTTAGACTCATATACAACATGGCGTTTCCACAAGTAAGGTTGGCCTAAAATAACATCACAAACTCCAAGGGGGGAAATATCACACAATACCTCATCCTTGAAGAGATTGAAGTTGTAGGTTAGGCGATATTGTTGGATGATGAAAATATATCTCCCTTTCAGGAGTCACCCGATGGTGTAAGACTATGGGTCTAATGTTGTCGGTAGGTCTAATCTCTTGGCGACCTCTACTGAGATAAGGTTATTTTGACTTCCTCTATCAACAATGAAGTGCAACGAAGAACCTTTCACCCACATATGTGAGTGAAAAAGGCACTCACCTTCCTTTGGTTCTTTGGGTTCAGTAGGTTGGAACATGGTGGTAGTGATGGTGGTATTGAGATCCACATCAATGATCTTCTTCCCCTTGTCTGATTCTAATTTTGAGTTGGAACCTGCATTTGACTTCGAGGTTTTCAACTCGGCCACCAACAACTGCTTTGAGCGACATTCATCGATGTTATTCCAGGTACTTTTATGGAATTCACACCACTTTCTAGTGTATTTATTTGTCTTCCCATTACCCTTCTTTGTTGGAGGCTTGGATCGGTTGTCCTGCAGCGGTCTATCCTTGCTCTATTTTTTTTTCTATGGGTTGGGGCTACCTTTTCCATGCTTCTTCTATAAGGAATTCGTAGGTCCAAACTCCTGCTTCTTTTATTTAAATTTTTGTTGGATTTTGATGGCATACCTATAAGTCGTGCCTAGTGATGAGATGTCTAGAAAATCCATTTATTTATGGATTTATTGATGTATACTTCCACAGTACTTGAGCAATAGGTGTCCTTTAGAATCTTTGATACCCATCTTGGTGTGCAAGGTATGGAATACATTTGTGAAATCTGGCACTGTTTGGTCCCTTTCCTACTACAATGTGGTCTATTTTGTATACTAGTCATCGTAGCTTCCAATATGGTAATATTGTTCCTTAATAGCATCCTTGAAAGAACCCCAAGTGGGTATGACTACAAACAGTGTGGATTCCTCTGTGGCCTTTTTCTAACAATAAGTGTCCCACCAATCCTTGACATGGGGGAAAACCTTAAGGAGCGCAAAGGTGATCTTTCTCTATCGAAAAAATTATGGATAGAAAAATACCCTTTGAGAAGATTCAACCATTTATCTAGAGCATCTGCATATATCTGACCTTCAAATATAGGAATATAAAAAATAACTTGTATCTTGAATGGGTTGGCACCTCCAAAGGAGCCGCTTGATGAATATGTGTCAGTTTTTGGCAGTCGTCGAAGGATCTAGGAAAATTTATCCATCACCTCATTCCTTTTTTGTGTGAGGGCTTCCTTGAGCAATAGTTTAATAGGATCTCCTACTCCATCATCTCTCTTTTCTTCCACCATGGGAGGTTGTTGGGGTCTGCAAGGATGGTTTTTCAAAGGCCCAAATAGTTTGAGTCCCAACTCCTTATACCTTGATCTCGTTGGGGACATGCATAGAGAAACACATAAAGAGAATACCTCTCTTATTCAACTGATCCATATCTTGAGGGATGATATACGGAAGACATGAATTTCAAGAGAGGAGAAGAGAAAACATACAAATATAACATAAAATTAATCGCAGTAACATTGATGGAAATCCATGAACTAAATACACCACAAAAATATGAGAAAGAAGGAGAATTGGAGAAGAAGTATTCCATTAAGAAGAACCATTACATGCAATGAGACCAATTTTGGAACCTCTCCTTCCCGACTTTCACTCTCTCCCTATTGCATTTTTATAAGGTGTCTTCTAGACGAAGCCAATTTTGATTAGGTTTGACTTTGTCAATTACATATCTATCAAGTTCCCTTTACATAAAAATATGAATAAATTGTTGATGTTTCTCGAGTTAGCAACATTGGGTAGACATTCTTCCATATGTGAGTTAATAATCATCAACATAAAATATAATATATAAATGATATATTTATAATATAATGTATAAATATCAAAGTGTAATAATTATTATAATATAATATATAATTAATAATAAATCAATAATGAAAAGACATGTCCATTAAGTGAAGGGACACTTCACCCAAGTATATATATCAAGGCCCTCAAATGTAATAGCTCATCTTATATATAATATATTTACTTACAACAACCAGTCAATAAGTTCACCAAGTCAAGTTGAGATTTTTAGTGTGTAGTCGTTCTATGATACTTGTGGCGTGATGAATTTTTGTTTTGAAATCAAATGGAAATAACTATCAGATATGAAAATAATAAAATGCAACATGGTATTAGAGCTTACACTTGCCAGTGCATCGAGAGTTGAGTCCCATATCTAATAGATCTACATCATATTTTTTTTATTATATTTTTGCAATTATACGGTCGTGGTCGTGAGAAACCTATGCACACAAAGTGACCACATCCCTTTTGGTTGCAATTTTCCTAATTACAGGGCGTGGTCGCATGCCAGAAATGATTACATCAACAAGACTCATTGACAAATGTAAGATGGAGTTGACCTCAGAGTTCGAGATAAAGGATCTTGGCTCCAAAAGGTTATTGCAACACTATTTGATCATGAGCACATTGAGATCAAATATCACATCATTCGAGACATGGTATAAAAGGGAGCAGGAAAGCTCCAGTACATATCCACAGATAAGCAAATTGTGGGAATTCTCACCAAGTCTCTGTCTAAGACAAAAGTTTGGATACTTTATAGGAAATCTTGGCATGATGCAAAATATCTCCCCTCGTTGAGAGAGATTGTTGATGTTTCTCTAGTTCGAAACATCAGGTAGACATTCTCCCATATGTACATAAATACTCATCGACATATAATATAATATATAAATAATATATTTATAATATAAAGTATTAATAATTGAATATTAATATTAAAAGCCCAAGGTAAAGATATTGTTGCTCTTATCAATAGTATAATGTTAATAGTGTAATATTAAGCATTATAGGTATAAGTTAACATTTACTTATTAATCATATGGGATCAAAGGTCTATGAGGAAGTCAAAGTGGTCAAACTTATTTCACTATCTAAATGTATTTATATTTTCGTGAATTCGTGCTTTGCCACATCAATAACAAAAAAATTATCTTATTTTATTTTCAAAAAAAATTGTGGGTAGCCATGTTTACAATATTAATTTCAATTAGTAAAAATTAGTATCTCCAAATTGGAATTCCCACAAATATTCATTTGAATATTGACTTTAAAAAAAATACTATGATAATTTTATTATTAAAATTTTAAATATGAATTTGTTTTGTTTTCATAACTTAGTTTTGTTTTGATAACGAAGTTTTATTTAAATTTGAATTGGTGGAAGATTGGAAAAGCTAGACCTCTAGGAAAAGGAGCCGAGTCGAGATCAAAGAATGGGGATCTGTGTGTTTAGAGTCCGGGGGAGATGTGCGGTTTGGATCTATTGACTAGATGAACTGGACGTAGATAGGAGGGAAGTGGTTAGACTAGGGTCATTGATTGTAGGAGATGACATGTAAACCCCTAGGGTTTATGGAGGTAGGTGTTGTGATCCCTGTTGGTGGCATGACAGAGGATCTGTGGTGGAGACAGGGAACCTATTTAGATTAGACGAGGACTAAATAGATGATATCATAAAGTACTGCGACTCATTATTACCATATGACATGAGGGCGCTTAAGGGAGGGGATGAGTTGGAGAACTGTGCGTTTCATGGGACAGGTGGCGTCTGTTTGAATGGGAACAAAGGTAAATAATTGATTGAGGTTATAAATGACATTTTTTCTCGAGAAGAAGAAAAGGGTGGGGAAGTGTGTGCAATAAATTCCTCCATAATGACAATCAATTATGCAGAGGCTTTCAAGATAGATTCAATTTGTAAGGTAGACGAAGAGTCAGAATCGACTCTTTTCGTTATAGAGAAGGGGAAGGAGAATGTTTTTTCGGACTATGGTGATAGGAGGAGAAGGGTTGATAGGTCTGGTGTATCCTTTAATGGGACGGAAGGGGCAGATATAAGGGGGGACATAATTGGTCGAGACGTTGTGGGAGGCAACAGTAGAGTGGTGTTGACAACATCGGGGGAGAAGACATCAAACTTAGCAGGTTTAAAAACAGTTGTGAATAACAACAAGGAGGAGATCTTAGTGCGAACGGGTCCGAAAGCGTAGAGGGTAAAAAAGGAAAAACCCACTTTAACCCTCGGTCGGGATATATGAATGTTGGAAGTAGAAGCCCTTTCTGCGAGAGGGTTGGTTGGTAGATTCAACTACTGGGCGATGGAAGGTCGAGATATAAATGACTGGGTAGCTGAGAAATGGGGCCCAATATTGAGTTATTTTCCAGTGGTTTACATTTTGACCAGAGGTTGGTACTGCTTTGTGTTCAAAAAGTCGGAGGATGCAAATTTGGTTCCAAAATAGGTATGGGTGGCGAACCAGGGCAACTTAATGCTAAAGCGCTGACATTGTTCTTTCAACCCAGATAAGGAATGCATCCATTTTAGACACTTTTGGGTCTTGTTACATGGCTCCCCGCTAGATTTGTGGAGTTTGGATGGTTTTAAGGAGATTGGAAATGCCATTAGAAAGTTCTTGCACGTTGATTCAAAGATTTTGTTATGTTTAGTTAGGAGGATGGGTAAAATACTAGTGGAAGTTGATATAAATGGCGGAATCCTGGCCAAAATGGACATTGTTTGGAGGGGGGAGGTGATACAACAACATCTAGATTACTTGGGGGTACCTTTTAGGTGCGCATTTTGTAAGGAAACCGAGCATCTGAGGTACCAATGTACTGGTATCAATTTCAAAGAGTCGTCTGTATGGGATGCATAGGATAGCGATGAGGAGGTAGATATAAAACATGCAGCAACATTGCTTTAGGATGCAAAATGGTCTCACTCCCTGCCTACTCCAGGTCTGGATAGCGACGATGGAATCGGTAAGTCTCTGAATCTGTGTTCAATCGTTAATTCTACATTGAATGTTAGTGATTTATTTTGGAGCAAGGCTTTAGGAAAGGAGGCCCCCATGGTAGATAATGAACCTAAGGAGAGGTTAAAGATAGGTGGGAGTTCTATTTTAGAATATTTTTCTATGAGGACAAGGGGCAGTAAGAAAGGTTTTAGGATAGAGGCCATAGGATCACCTTTCAGTCTTGTGAGGTTGGTGGAAGTGGAGGGTATAGGAAAATCTGTGGAAAGAGAGATCTCTGCACATTCGGGGTTAAATGAGGATCAAATCTGTGATTTGGTGGAGGGGATGGAAACCTCCAGGAATGGAGGCTCTTCGTTTTTAGTGGGTAAAGGCGACCCTTTTGAGGAGAGGATTGGTGATTTTTCTGGGGGCGTGGAAGTTGTTTCTCTGTCTTGGGATGGGCAGACATAGGGTATATTTGACACTAATGGAATCGCTATAAATTATTTGTCTTTAATAAACTCTGATCTCGAGAAGATAAGGATCACTGGTATTTCAGTTTGCGGGCTGCCTCCCCTGGAAATCCCTAATGATAATCTGTTTGTGGGATTGGAGGGGAGGGTTGAGTATCCTCTAGAAACTACACAAGACCTGGAAGTTGGATCATCAGACTCACATAGTGAAATATTTTTATAGGACCCATAGAGATATATTAAATCGTGCACCTTTGTCGATTTTTGTTGGGGGGAACCAATCCCAAAGAATATAGCAAAGATTGGGAAGGGGGAGACTGGCAGGTGTGAGCCTACTCACACCTTGAGGGGAGAAGTTTCCTTATTGAAGTGAGTAGTGTGTGGAGGACTGGAGAAATATTTCTCTCCACTAAAACTAGAAGTGTGAGAAAATTAGTGTGAGAGAAAGAAAATTGTGTTCAGCCTAGTGTTATGATGAGTGAAGGACTGAGGGCTCTTAGAGCATAGAAAGCCCTGGAAAGGGTTAGAAAATTATAGTTTCTACTTTGAATGTTGGGGAAGTGGGGGGAACCTCAAAGCATTTATCCCTCAAAAGGTTCTTAGACTCATAAAAACTGGATGTTTTGCTAATCCAAGAAACTATGGTTTGTGAAGAAAAAGAGAGAGAATTGTTTATGAAGCTACTTCCAAATTGTTATTTCTATGGAGTGGATTCTAAAGGACTTTCTGGAGGACTGTTAACTTCCTGGCATCCAAGAAAGGTTGATTGTTATGATTTCTTGACTCCTGCAGGGATATTGTTGTATGGAGTTGCTAAAGATATAAATAAAAGGTTGAAAGTGTTAAACTGTTATGGTCCTTATGCTGAAAGAGAGGTGTTTTGGGAAAACTTTAAAAGGGATGGGCTTCTCAAAGAACAAAATCTGATATTGGGAGGAGACCTAGATTTTACTATTGCAAATAGATAATTGTGGGGAGCCCATGTTAGAGTTGATCCTTTATAACTCTATTTCAACCAACTGATACAAGTTGAGGGACTAGTGGATGTTGAGCCGTTAAAGATGCTCCCTACTTGGAGAAATGACAGAGGAGGTCAGAATTACATTGCTAAGAGATTGGATCATTTTTCGATCTCAGAGGATGTAGCGTTGTCAGGGTTATGATACAAAAATTGGGTTTGTAATACAAAGATTTCTTATCACATGTCGGTGATTCCGCACTTGGAAAATTATATAGGACATATTGGCTACCCTTTTAAATTTAACTCAGTTTGGCTTGAGGAACCAGAGTTTGTAAATTTAGTGAGAGAAAGATGGAATGGCCTGTTGGGGAATGAGACTTTAAATCCTATGGAGGCTTTGGTCAAAAAGTTAAAGTTACTTAAGTATTTGGTAATAAATAGGGAAAGAAAGAAAAAACTGGCAGCAAAGGAAGAATTATTAAAGATTGAAATGGAATTGGATACTTTGTACACTAATTCTCTAGAGGGGTTTGAGAAGGAGGAAGAAAATCTGATGGTTCTAGAAAAAGAAAAAGGGAAAATGGTATGTGTGAGACAGGAGGAGGAGACATGGAGGCAAAAGAGTAGGTTAAACTGGTTGGCTTAAGGAGATAGAAATACTAAGTTCTTCCATGCCTATGCCAACTCCAGAAAATAGATAAATTCTATATGGGATATTACCAAGGAAGATGGAACTGTGATTAATTGTAGTCAAGGGCTACATAAGGAAGCATATGTCTTTTTTCAAAATATCTTCAGGGCACAGGATAATCTCTATATTTATGATCGGTTAGCAATCTTGAAAAATTATCCTAGAATGTTCTCAGAGGAAGAAAGAAAAAGAGTGGTTGATCTAGTAACTTTAGCAGAAACATTGTCTACACTAAAAGGTTTTAGTGCTTCAAAAATTCTTGGGCCGAATGGCTGGACTGTAGAATTTTTTCTGGCATTTTCTGACCTTTTGGGAAATGATATTTTGGAGATGGTTGAAGAGACCAGGAGAAAAGGTAGGGTTAGTGGTGCTATGAATGCTACTTTTCTTTCTCTTATACCTAAGAGTGAGAAACCATAATACTTTGGGGGGTTTACACCTATTTCCCTATGTAATTTGGTGTATAAGATCATTATTAAGATTATTGCTTCTAGAATTAAATCCTGTTTGTTTTTTGGAATTGCTAAGGAACAATTTGAATTTCTTGAGGGAAGACAAACTACTGATGCTATAAGTGTAGTACAGGAAGTTTTACACAATATCAAGGTAAAGAATATTAAAGCCTTGGTTCTAAAACTAGATCTGATAAAGGTCTATGATAGAGTGGATTGGGGGTTTCTTAGACTTGTTTTGTTTCAGGTGGGATTAAGTCTAGAAGCTACATATTGGATTTTAGGTGTTTGACTTCTACAAATTTTGTTGTGTTGATAAATGGTAGGCCTACCAATTTCTTTAAGAGTAAAAGGTGATTAAGGAAAGGGTGTCTTTTATCCTCTATACTTTTCCCTTTGGTGGTAGAAGGGCTAAGCAGATCCATACAAGAGAAAGTTAGGGAAAATAATATAGAAGGAGTACCCATGGCAAGAGGCTTAAGTATTACCCATCTGATGTTTGTAGACAATGTCATTATGTTTGGGAGTGGAAACATTTCTGAATGGGAAGTTTTTAAGGATGTGATGGATTTGTTTTGCAAGGCGACATGGATGGATTTTAGTCCACAAAAGTCATATTTCCTTGAAGCAGGTTGGAAAGTTGAGGATCTACCTCTGTTGAAGGATTTGATGCCCTTTGAGGTAAAACCAATAGATGTTGGTTTTAAGTATCTTGGGTGCTTTTTAAAACTCAACAGCTACACTAAGGCTGTCTAGCAATGGATGGAGAAGAAATTTGAAAAAAGAATATCAAATTGGAGCCACAAATGGCTTACTTTAGGGGGAAGGGTGACACTTGTTAAAGTTGTACTCAAAAGTATTCCTGTGTATTGGATTTCTCTGGCAAAGATACATAAAGGTATACTCAACAATATCGAAAAGAAAATGTTTAGCTTCTTGTGGACTGGAAAAAAAAGAAAAGAAGGGATGCATTTGATCAGCTAGAAAAAGATTGCAAAATCTAAAAAGAACGGTGGTTGGGGTATCAAAAATATCTTTTCTTTTTGGAAAGCCTTAGCGACAAAAGGCTTGTGGAGGTGTCTCATGATACCTGGCCTTTGGCATGAGGTGATAATCAAAAGATACATCAAGAAGAAAATTGTCATTGAGTGGTTCAGAGAAGCTAAGAAAAATGGGAATGTAGCTTCAAATATATGGAGAGAACTTACCTCTTCTTTAACTATCTTAACTGATTGGCTGGTGTGGAAACTTGGAAATGGGAGGGATGTTAGAATTTGAGTTGATCCGATGGTTGGGTCTCATAATTACTACAAGATGTCAAGGAATCTTATTAATGCTATGAAGGAAAAAGGTATAGAATATCTGACACAAGTGGGGACAAGTAGCATGGAGAACAAAAGACATACTAGCTGGAAAAGGCTGAGATGTTGGGGCTGGTTGGGGAACAAAGAGAGGAATGGAAAATTTTTATAAAGGGGCTTGTAGGATCGTGGTTTGATCTAAATAGTGACAAAGACACCTTATTATGGTCTTGGTATACAAAAGGTGGACAGGTAAGTGCAAAACAAGCTTATGAAGTTCAAATGCTGGAGACTGTGGAGGTGGAACCAAATTTTTGGTATGTAGATCTTTGGACTTGGTAGCTCCCACTAAAAGTCAAACTTTTTATTTGGCTCATGCTTAAACAAAGAATTCTTACCTGGAAGAACCTGATCAAAAGAGGTTTCAATGGGCCTAGCAGATGTGTTCTTTGTGGGATTGTTGAGGAAAATGTACATCATCTCTTTGTGAAATGTAGTTTTACAAAAGAGATATGGGTTAAAATTAGCAAGGATTTAAAACTAAAGGTTTGTTGGGAGGGTAAATAGATTGATGGATGTTTACAAAACTAGATAAGAAAGGAAGTAAGTTGGAAATAACTCCCATGTTTCATATACTGGGAGGTTTGGAATCATAGGAATTTGGTTATCTTTGAGGACCACCCGCTGAATCTAATTAGAGTTTGCAACAGGATTTTACAGGATTTGGGAGAATTAAAATGATCAATTTCTTCTATGTTGTGCAGGGTAGAAAGGCCTCCTTTACTTGACTGGGATTTGGGAGTAAGTTTTTTTGATGGTGCATCATGAGACAAGCAGAAAAAATGTGGGGCCGAAGCTGTATTAAAATTTCCTATTGAAGGCACTTTCAAAATAAAGATGAATTGTGGCAGAGGAACTAACAGTAGGGGCGAACTTTGGTGCATTTTATATTTTGCATACTTTAAAAAGATAACAAGGTTACAACTAGTGGGTGATTTAAAAGTTATTATTGATTGGTTTGCAAATGATAACAATCTCTTAGCCTTGGATGGCAAAAATTTGTTTTTTGAGAAGAAATTTTCAACAATTAAAAGCACAACATATATACAAAGTTTTTAATAAGGACGGAGGAATTTTCAACAATTAAAAGTACAGCATATATACAAAGTATTTAACAAGGATGGATTGTATGTTGCAAGGACAATGAAGAAGGTTCATAAAACTTTGAAAGACTCCTCCTTATTTCATAAAGTTTTTAGATCCAAGGGTGATGGATCTGTTTCTTTTTTGTTGTATGGAAATAGTATAGTAAAACATAGGAGTTATCCATGTAAAGAATATGTATCTTATGTTTTTTTGGAGCAAAATTTTCTTGTGAGCATAATTTTTTATAGCTCTGTTTAAAAGGGCTTTGAAATCACTATTTCTGAAGAAAGATATTGTATAAGAACTTTTTATATTTTATTAATATAAGTTTTTTTTATTGAAAAAGATAGTTTTTAGTCAAATTTATTAAAATTATTTTTCAATTATAATAATTATATAAATATCTTAAGTATGGAAAAATATAATAATATATCTTAATCGCGGAAAGCTTCTCGGTATTGGAGGAGTGAGTAATCTTGGAAAGCTTTTCTTAATGCTTTTCGAGCACATAAACAAAATTTTAAAGAATCACAAGTAATCACTTACCCTCTTAAGGTCTGATAGACCAATTAGGTCTTAGTGAACCTTAATCATCATCATCATCATCAATATTCCATTAACTCTAAATTTCGAAACCAGATCCTGATAAATACTAATAAATTTCAGTGCTAAGAGAAAAGAATACTGAGAGAAAAGAATTAAAGGAAGCCAAGTCCAGACTCCGAAAAAATTTGCCGGTTCATGTTAAAAAAAGATAAAAGAATATGAAAAAATATAATCATATACTTAAATTGGAAATTAACATTCCATAATAAATTAAAGAAAAAAATCATTGTATGTTGGGATTAACAATTAAAAGTACTAATATTCTAACACTTTTAACTAAATAAGATCTCCACTTCTGGCTTTGTGGTGCTGCCTTCTGTTGCGACTTCGCTGGAAAATGTGGACGCCGAGCCCCCAAATCTTGGAGCTCAACATCTTTTGATTCAAGACTCATTTTGAGAAAATGTAAACTCGTCTCCTGCTCCCTTATTTTTTGTTGAAGACGTGCATTTTCTTCTTCGAGATGAACATCTTTTGATTCAAGATCCTTGTTGAGAGATTGCGAACTACTCTCCAGCTCCCTTATTTTTAGTTGAAGGCGGGCATTTTTTTCTTCTAAAACTACTGTAAGTTTCTTTACATCGCTCAATGATGCTCTATTTTTCTCCTCTAGGAGCTTTTTCGTTTCTGCAATCTCTGAAAGCTTATATCGTAAATCAACAGCAACTCTCTCTTTTTCCATTATTGTTGCCGTGGAGGTATCTAGATCCTTATAGACAGAATCCAATCCTGTTTCTAACTCCCTTACCTTTCTTCTGAGGCTTTCTTGTTTTTCTTCCGAAATAAATGTTTTTCTGTCCATTTCAGTCTGTAAAGAATTTTTTTCTTTCTCAAGAAACGTTTTAGCAGCTGAAACTGATGAAACTTGATCTTTCAATTGATATGCTGTAGCATTACTTTCATTTAACTGGGCCTTCAACGACTCTACTTCAGTGCTTAGCTCTCTGTTTTGATAACTCAGTAATCCTCTTTCAGTAGTCATCGTCTCAAGCTTTCTTCGCAGCTCTGCAACATTGCTTTCCAAATTTCCCTTTTCAGAATCCCATTGTTGTCTGTTTTCTACCATTTTCTGAAATAATTCTTGACAACTTACCTTGGATTCATTCAAACCAGATTCCAACTCAACTTTTTCTGTTTTATATTGAAGTAAAACCCTCTTGTTTTGAATAGACATCTCTTCGCTYTCCTTTCTTGCTGCGACAATTTGCGATAACAGCTCATCCTTTTCCAAGTCCCAAGCCTTCCTTGCTGCCTGGAATTCTGCGAATATCGCCTGAAATTCTTCATTCAATTTCAAAACTTCTTCTTCTAGATTATTTTTAGCAGAGACCACTGCTCTGCAGTACTCTTCTTTCACAGAAATATCTATTTTGATTCTTTCCTCGGCTTCCTGCAAAACTTCTAAAGGTTTAGAAACGGCGGCCTCGTACTTCCTATCTTTGTTTGCAAGATGTTCTGTGACCTTCTCAATATCTTCAAGCTTCGCTGTGTCTTTCGTGCACTCAGAAATTATTTTTTCATCTTCTTTGGTCTCCCGGAAAATTCTTTTGCCCGAAATTACTTTCCTCCTATTTTTTGCCATGTTAATATATTTAAAAAAAAACGAAATGCGCTGGGCAGAACAGAGAGCTATGTATATAAAAGAACAGAGAGCTATGTATGTAAAACCCTTTCAGACTGGCGTCGCGTTGTCAAGCACACGCTTCTTTGTTTGGTGCAAATATAGTTGTAGAAATTTACGCGCTACGTAAATAAATAGTCAGTGACCCAACAAAAGAATACAATTTATTTAATGTTGACCACGGACGACTATAAAAAAAAATTTGAATTCAAACTCAGGCCGACGAAAATGCCATTTAATCTTATAATTTGATTGGGAAATTCATTTATTGATATGTAATGTTGACTTCAAACTTTGATAAAAAACATTGGAAAATGTTTAGGTAAAGTAGTATTATCATGAAATGGTATTTTAACCTTTTACATTCAAATATGGTGGAAAGTTATGTGTAAAGGTCTAATTAAAGTCATATTATTAGTCCCTGCCCGAGGGGTAGTAGGAACTATAGTAAGTTGTTTTATGCATTTTTATTAATTATGCATCGTTTTCATGTTTTAACCTAAAGTTTTGGGTAACTCCTACATTTTTTAAGTTGTATTTCATTCTTTTATCTAAAGTTTTATTTTTATCTTTTATTTGGCTTCATATTGAGGTAAGAGGATTTTCAAACATAGGAAACTGAGGGTTTGAAACTAAATAAACTGAATATGCAGCAAGCAAGGTGAATTGATGCTAAGTTTCAACTTAGCATTAATTCTCAAACATTAAATGTTTGATGTCTTTGTACGCATAAAGTCCATAAACTCCTTTGCAATATCTAGAGGTGGCTTTGGTGTTGGTGTCTCACAGTGGCAATTGGTCACTTGCATGTCCTGCACTTGGTCACTTGCAAGTACTATAAACAATTGTTTGGTTGCTTGGTATGTTGTCGTCATTGCTCACTCCCCATCTTGAGCATGGAGGTTGAGAAATCTTTGAAGAAGGCCTTCTCATCACTCGCGAATCTCTGCACAATGGCTTTTGTTCAACCACTTTGCAAGAACATTGCCTGGTCGGAGGCAAACACTCCCTTTCCTTATACCAGATTTTGGAAGCAAGCATTGTCAAAGTGAGTAGCGATGGAATCTAGAAAAGAGCCTACACTGCAGTTGGTGTTGGGATGTGGGCAGACCCTGCGTAGCTTCTGCGCAAAGTGTGGCTCCATGGTTGGATGAACGTTATGCATAACATTGAAGTTGTGGACTCTGCACTCAAACGAAGAATAATGAGAGAACCCCAATGTGTGCCCTCCTGTTGTTGATTATTGCATTCATCCATGAATAATATCAATCATTATACAACTAGAGAAGAGAATAGATAGATCATGGAGACAATATGTAATAATTACTGGACAATGCTACGAGATCATGGAGAGAAAGTCCACGGAGGGAAAAGATTTGAATGAACTGAGTGATGTTGAAGGTGGAACCTGGTAAATTCCTTGTATCGCTTTCCTTGGAGACGACTCTGTCCTTTCGTCCTTTGAGAACATCCCAGTGTCAACCTCCTTCCTGTTAAATTGTTGTTGAGTTTACTAATCAATCATTAGATATATAAATTCCCCATACCTTGTTTTTTTTTTGTTAATGCAAGGAATATTTAGAGAAATAAAGTCAAAGAGTTACCAGAAGAACAACATCATTGGATGTTATGGCGAGAATGTCAGCACAGGAAACAATTTTAGGGAAAATGGATTTGATCTTGGTCTTGGCATCATCTATGACGTGGAAGCCGCAGAGTGAGACGTTGGGTGGTGCATCTTTCTCTGCTCCATTCTTTGGACTAGTCATAGGGTCTAGCAGCACCAATGCCTCACACCCCTCCAATAAGTAAATTATATCATTCATGGGATCATGATGAGAGGATTCATGTTACAATAGAATAGGAATGAGAGTGATTGGGTGAATAGTAACAATACTAACTATTATAAAATGAGCAAAGAATTGTAAAACATTACCCGAATGAAGCAGTCGTGAAAGTGCATTCGTAGAATGCGAGGAGGGATTTTGGAGTCGAAGTGGATAGCGTTGTGTATGGTATCCCTTATGACATTCTCTTCTCTTGGGCACGTCTTCTTGTAGTAATCCTTTCTTAGACCTATGCTACCACTTGTCAATGCAAGCCAACCTTCCTTGACCCACAAGCTCCCAGTCCTGCAAACCTTAAACTCGTGCAAATTAGCAAGCCAGAGCAATTTAGCCCATTGTTTGATTGAATTCTCGAGTGATAGATTGATAAGAAAGAAGAATCAGGCTAGATCATCAGAAGGTGCATCCAGTGCGTCACTGCGATATGGGAAAGGAATCATATGGTGCGAAGGAGACGACTATAGGAAAACCTATGACGCTGCCCATTTGGGTTCTAGGCAGTCTCTCAAACCCCAATTAAACTAGATCTGAGACATATTCACTTGGGTTCCAGGCAGTCTCTCAAACCCCAATTGGAGGAACCATATATGAAACATACTATGTCTCCGCCAAAATTGAAACAAATTGTGATGAGTATAAAATTGGCATGGATGCTAGAACAAGAGGAAGGAGGCATGGCATGGACCCTGGAATGAGGAGGCATGGACATCGAAACAAGAAGGAGTGTTAAAATAAAAAGGTCACCACTGCATGGAGTATGAAAGCGTACTAGATGTTTCAAACCTTGAGCCACTTGGGAGAAAACCACTAGATCTTGTGTGCCCTTATTGTCCATGCGTAGCTTGCCAAATGACGAAGTCCCCATGTGGTTGGAAAGACAAATTATTATACTATAAAACATGTTATATGAGATAATGTGGTTTTAAAAACTACACGCTTTTCAATTCTTGATTACAATCTTATTTGTAATACACGTGTGATGTTACTTCAATGTGGACAATGTTGACCTGTGATTAAGTGTCTTCTTAATCATCACAATGGATGGTAGAGGAGATCGTTCTTTCTGCCAAACCAAAACATAGTACAACTGAATAGAGCATGTCTCATCAACCATTTCAAAAACTTGATTTTTTTTTGTATTTTTAGAATTTATAGTTTTTTTCTTTGAAATTAAGTGTTTCTATATTGTATCAACTTCCTATTCGAATAGTATATGGTAACTATACGCCTCAATGATGTGCTCCACATTATTTTTATTTTTATTTAAAGAATTTACAGTTTTTCTTTTAAATTACGTTTTTTCGAATAGTATTTGGTAACTATACCTATATCAACTTCCTATTCTAATAGTATATGGTAACTATACTTATATCATGATATGTGTCAATGATGTGCTCCTGGTTTATGCAACTTATTCATAACAATTTGATCCAGATTTATGTAGTAACACAATGAAATACAGAAATACACATAAACGCAGAGATGCAGCGGAAATAAGACTTCATTTCATTAATAACAAATGACTGAAATATGCTTACAGACAGAATGGAAATAAACTAGCTAGGGCGCTGGTAGCTTATCTCTGAGAAGAGATGTGGCTGCTACTTGCATCCGTGAGAAGATGATTACAATGAGGCTCTAGAGGCCTTTTTACAATAGACAAGAATGCCAAAATTCATAGACATCCAAAAGCCTAACCCTAGGAGATGAAGCACCAAAATTCATGTGGGCCCCATTTGGGTAAGTTAGTACATCAACTTCCTGGGGTCGTAACTTTTGCATACGATCTCCATTTTAGTCGTGTGATAGCTCGTTGGAAAGGTATCGTCGAGGAGATTCATTTTGGGGGATCAATTATGCCTTCAACTATCATTGAGAACCTCAATCTCAAAAAACCTTCATTTAGGCCCTCAAAATGGCACTAGAAGTTAAAACCTGCTAAAAATAGTAAATTGCCAAAATTGCCAGAAAACTATTTTGAGCTAGTAGGAAAAGGTGGGTGGCCACTGATATCCACCTATATCAATCCTCCCTCCTTAGGAAGCAATGGTCCCCATTGCGTTGAGTTCCTCCATGAGATGAGGGAACTTCTGTTGAACTTGGTCCCTGGTGAGCCATTTGCCTTGTTGAAGGAGTTGGCCTGCTTTGACAACTCGATATAGCAGTATCCTTTGTTTTCAGGTGTGCTTGATCTATGTATCCATGATCTGATCAGTTCTGGCTTGTTCCATGCAGTCTAGATTTAACTTTGTTGGTGTGAGTTGTTCTACCATGTCGGATGTGTCTAGTAGAGGTGGAAAGTAGGGCCGAAGGTTGTCCACATTGAACAGTGGGTGAAGACCAAGGAATGGTGGAATGTTGAGCTCAAAGGCATTTTCCCCTATAGCCTTGGTGAGGGTGTATGGCCCATATCAAAGCGGACGAAGCTTGCGGTGGGGTCCAGCGAGGCGCTCCTTTTGCAAATGCAGCCACACTTTGTCGCCCACTTGGAAGTTGTGTGGCACCCGATGTTGATCATGTCGTTGCTTGTACTCAGCATTGGCTCTATCCAAGATGTCATGAACCTGTTGGAAGATGTGTTGAATGTGCTCAATAAAGTTGTTTTCCTTATCCACCTCAGACTGGACATGAGCTGAATCTTCTTGAGTAGCCACAAATGACATGGCTATGTCAATGGGACATAGTGGCTGGAATCCCAAGCCCACTTGAAAAGGGCTATGGCTAGTTGAGCTATGGAGAGCCTGGTTGTAGCTGTGTTGTACATAGGGGAGGCTCTCATCACATGTGCGTGGATGCTTTGAATTGTACATCCTTAGAATGTGTATGATCATCCGGTTGACGACCTTTGTCTGGCCATCAGTTTGCGGATGGAAAGCTGTGGACTTGGTGAGCTTGGTGTCCAACATCGACTAGAGGCTGGACCAAAATGTACTGAGGAACCTACTGTCCCGATCTAAGATGATAGACTGTGGGATCCCAAGGTGTACCCACACTCATTCAAAGAAGAGTTTAGCAGTGGCTTTTGTTGTGATATTCTTCTTGCAGGTCATCATAATGGACATCTTCGAGAATCGGTCGACGACCACAAAAACATAGTCATTGCCATGCTTAGTAGAAGGAAGGCCCGACATGTAATCCATAGAGATGGATTCCCAAGGTTGACTGGGGGTAGGAAGCAGAGTATAGAGGCCTTGCTTCTTGATGGTTGGTTTGGCAATGGCGCAAGCAGTGCAAGACTTGATGTACTTCCCGACATCTTGTCGAAGGTTGAGCCAATGGAAATACTTTTGCAGTACTGCCACAGTTTTCTCGACCCCGAAATGCCCAGCGACTCGACTGTAGTGCACCTCCCAAATCATCTTGGCATGCTCACTTGAAGGAACACAAAGGTGTCCCAAGTG
>JASDQU010506366.1:0-41818 GCA_032191745.1 Picea mariana | reverse complement strand
GAGACGCTCTGCCTCCTCTGGATATTCTAGTTCCTCCTTCTGGATCTTAGTGGTGGCAACGGTGGCATTGGGCTCCGCATCGATAATATGCTTCCCCCTGTCATTCCCCTTGTCAGGTTCTGATTCAGAGTCGAAGCATGCATCCAATTCAGAAGCCTTCAACTCGGCTACCAGTGACTGCTTGGCAAGACACTCACTTGTGTTGTGGGTGGATCTCTTATGGAACTCACACCACTTCCCCGTGTCCTTTTTTGGCTTCGTGGTGTTATTCTTTGCTTGTGGCTTTGGTGGGTTGTCCTGGGCTACCCCGCCTTGGCTTGGTCCTTTTTTTTGCAGTTTGGGAGTATCTTTCCCGTGCTTCTAATTTGGAGACCCAAAGTCTCRCTTCTTCTGTTTGAACTTCTTCTCAATCTTGGTAGCATATCGGTATGCCACACCAAGTGAGGAGATGTCGAGGAACTCCATTTCCTCTTCAATGTATTTGTGCAGACAACTACGGTACTTTAACACCAAATGTTTCTCTGAATCTTTGATACCCAACTTTGTGCGTAGGGTATGAAATAGATTTGTCATCTCATGCACATCTTGGTCCCTTTGCTGCTGCAACGTAGTCCATTGTATGTATTTGTCCTCATAGCTCCCCACGAGATAATATCGTTCCTTGATGGCGTCTCGGAGAGAATTCCAAGTGGTTGTGGCCAAGAACAAAGAGGGTTCTCCCTCGCCCTCTTGCTCCGAGTAGGTTTACCACCAGTCCTTGACATGGGGTGCATCTTTGAGGAGTGCGAATATAATTTTTTCTCGATCGAAAAAGTCATGAACCAAGAAATATCCTTCTAACAGATTCAACCATCTATCTATGGCATCTGCATCTATTTGGCTGTCAAATATGGGAATGTCAAAGTTTACTTGTACCTTAAAAGGAGTGGCACCTCCAGAGTGGCTTCTAGATGTCGATGCACCGCCAATCGAAATGCGTTGAAGAATCTGGGCAAAGTTGTCCATCATCGCGTTCCTTTGTTTCTTGAGAGCCTCCTCGAGCAACATTTTGATAGGATCTCCTGCTCCCTCATATTTCTTTTCTTCCCCCATGGGTGGTCATCGGGGTTTGCGAGGTTGATCTTGCAAAGGTTCAACTAGATCGAGCCCCAACTCCTTATACCCTGATCTCGTTGGGGATATGAAAAGAAGGATCGAGAATGAGCAGATCGCTATGATACCACTGATCCAGATTTATGTAGGAACACACTGCAATACATAAATACACATAAATGCAGAGATGCTGCGGAAATAAGACTTCATTTCATTAATAACAAATGACTGAAATATGCTTACAGACAGAATGGAAATAAACTAGCTAGGGCGTTGGTAGCTTATCTCTGAGAAGAGATGTGGCTGATACTTGCATCCATGAGAAGATGATTACAATGAGGCTCTAGAGGCCTTTTTACAATAGACGAGAATGCCAAAAGTCATAGACATCCAAAAGCCTAACCCTAGGAGATGAAGCACCAAAATTCATGTGGGCCCCGTTTGGGTAAGTTAGTACATCAACTTCCCGGGGTCGTAACTTTTGCATACGATCTCCGTTTTAGGCGTGTGATAGCTCGTTGGAAAGGTATCGTTGAGGAGATTCATTTTGGGGGCTCAATCATGCCTTTAGATATCATTGAGAACCTCGATCTAAAAAAACCTTCATTTAGGCCCTCAAAATGGCCCTGGAAGTTAAAACCTGCTAAAAATAGTAAATTGACAAAATTGCCATAAAACTATTTTGAGCCAGTCGGAAAAGGTGGGCGGCCACCGATATCCACCTAGATCACAGTTCTAATTTAAACGACTCATTATTTGCAGATGAGTTGAATCCAACATTTGCAGATGTCAATTGTTCAGTTGATCCAGGTGGATATTGGTGGCCACCCTCCCATTCAACTTGGACCCCCACCATTGTTTCTTTCCATTATTCAGTTTCCTTAATTGTAGCACAATTTACTATTTTTGGCAGTTTTTCAGGTCCTGAACTTCCAGAGCCATTTTGAGGCCCTAAACAATCTTTTTTGGGCATTAAACATCCAACGAATATGAGTCCGTTCTGGACTTGATATTCACTATTAGCAGTTTATTCCTCGGATAGATCTTTCTAACGATGTATCATGTGCGTCAAACAGAGATAGTATGTCAAAGTTATGACCCCGGGAAATTGATACCAATTTACCCTGACAGGGCCCATATTCTGGCATTTCATCTCCTAGGGTTAGGTTTTTGTATGTTTAGTGTTTTAATTGTTTCTCAATAATATATAGGCCTTCGAGCCTCATTGTAACACAGAGTGGAGAGGCTTGTAGCCACCACACCTCTTCTCAGAGATAAGCTACCAATGCCCTAGCTAATTTATTTCCATTCTGTCTATAAACAAATTTTAGTTCTTTGATATTAATGAAATTAAGTGTTATTTCCGTTGCATCTTTGTATTCATGGTTATGTGTGTATTCTGTTGCATTCTTGCATAAATTTGAATCAGTGGTATCAAAGTGATCTTCTCTTTCTCGATCCTTCTTTGCATGTCCCCAACAAGGTCAGGGTATAAGGAGTTAGGGCTCGATCTGGTTGAACCTTTGCAAGGTCAACCTCGCAAACCCTGACGACCGCCCATGGGGGATGAAAATAAAGACAAGGGAGAAGGAGATCCTATCAAAATATTGCTTGAGGAGGCTACTGAAAAACAAAGGAACGCGATGATGGATAACTTCGCTTGATCTTTCAAGGATTACCCACTGGCGGCGCATCTGCATCTAACAACCACTTTGGAGGCGCAACTCCTTTTAAGGTATAAGTAAAATTTTACATTCTCATATTTGATGGCCAAATAGATGCATACATCATAGATAGATGGTTGAATCTATTAGAAGGATATTTCTTGGTTCATGACTTTTTAAACTGGGAGAAGATTGTTTTTTCACTGCTCAAAGTTGCCCCCCATGTCAAGGACTGGTGGGAAACCTACCGTGAGAAAAAGGATGAGGAGGAACCCTCTCTGTTCTCAGCCGTACCCACTTGGAATTATTTTCGAGACGCCATCAAGGAACAATATTATCTTGTGGGGAGCTATGAGGACAAGTACATACAATGGACTATGCTGCGGCAATAAAGGGATCAATATGTGCATGAGCTGGCGAATCTTTTCCATACCCTACATAGAAAGTTGGGTATCAAAGATAAGGAGAAACATTTGGTGTTGAAGTACCGCAATTGTCTGCACAGATACATTCAGGAGGAAATGGATTTCCTCAACATCTCCTTGCTTGGTACAACATACTGGTATGCTGCCAAGATTGATCATAAATTCAGACATAAGAAGCTAGAATTTGGATCTGCAAATCAAAAGCAAGCGAAAGGTGCCCCCAAACCACAGAAAAAAGTAAAAATCCAAGGCATGGCAACTCAAGACAACCTACCAAATCCGCAAGCAAAGAACAACACTACGAAGCCGAAGAAGGAAACAAAAAAGTGGTGTGAGTTCCATAAGAGCTCCAATCGCAACACAAGTGAGTGTCAGGCCAAACAGTCACTAGTGGCCGAGATGAGGGCTTCTAAATCAGATGAATGCTCTGACATTGAATTAGAACACGAGAAGGGGAATGACAGAGGGAAGAATATTATCGATGTGGAGCCCAATGCCACCATTGCCACCACGAATATCCAAAAGGAAGAACTGAAAGATCTAGAGGAGGAGGAGCATCTCTTCCACTCCCAGATGTGGGTAAAGGGTTCCCTGCTACAGTTCATTGTCAACAGTGGGAGCCAAAAGAACCTCATTTTTGCATAGATCGTGAAGCGGTTTGGATTTTCGACCACAACACACCCACAACCATACACCATCGGTTAGCTTCACCAAGGACAAGATCTCTGCTTCAGCCAGTAGTGTCGTCTTCCCTACAACATCAAGCCCTTCACGGATAAGGTATTATGTGAAATTGCTCATGTTGATGTTTGTGATGTATTATTAGGCCAACCATACTTGTGGAAGCGACATGATATGTATGAGTCATGACCTCGCGCTGTTATTGTTTCCTTGGGAAATAATTTGTACAGCATACGAGAGGTACCACCAACTATCGCTATCTCTCTGGTTACTACAAAACAATGCAGTAAGCTCATTTCCAAAACTGGATATTTTTTTTTCCTAATGATTCACCCTTAGGGAAAGAAGAAAATTGTGGCCATGACATCCAGACACAACTCCTCCGCATGACAACAACAAATGGACAAGGTCGTGGTGGAGTACTGGGACATCTTCACCTCGCCCACAAGGATGCCTCTGCACTGTCAGGTCAAACACCCCATCGATATGACCCCAGGTGTGCCACTACCCAATGGATTGATCTATCGGCTCTCTGTTTTGGAGAACGATGAAATCAATAGGCAGATCCAGGTGTTGCTGCAGAAAGGTCACATCCAGGAAATTTCATCGCCCTGTCGGAGCTCAATCATGTTGGTGTAGAAGAAGGAAGGGACTTGGAGACTCTGTATTGACTATCAGGCGATGAACAAGATCACTGTCCAGAATAGGTACCCGATCCCATGGATTGATGACCTTTTGGACAAACTCAAAGGGGAAAAATATTTCAACAAGATCAAATTGAAGTTTGGGTATCACTAGGTACCAATCAAACCATTTGATGTGTAGAAGACTGCATTCAAAGCCAAGGAGGGAATTTTCAAATGGTTGGTCATGCCTTTCGAGTTGACGAATTCGTCTGCAACCTTCATGAGTTTGATGGACGAAATCTTGCGTCCATTCACCAACTCATTTGTAGTAGTGTACTTGGATGACATCCTGATCTTCAACCAGACTTGGGAAGAGCACCTCCACCACATCCGACAGGTCCTCCAAACACTTTGGGAACACAAGTTGTGTGCCAATTTAGAGAAGTGCACTTTTGGCATGAACCAGGTTCAGTATCTGGGATACATTATTGATGAGCATGGGGTGCATGTGGATCCAACCAAGATCCAATTCATTTGGGATTGGCCAGCCCTCACCACTCTAACAGAGCTTCATAGATTTCTGGGTCTTGCTAATTTCTACCCCAGGTTCATGTTGGGATTCTCTCATATCACTTGGCTCTTGAGTCAAGTCACCAAGGGAGGAGCGAAAGAAAAATTCTTTTGGTCAGAATCTCAACAGAAGGCTTTCGTAGAATTGAAACATCGCATCTGTTGTTCCCCGGTGATTACATTACCAGACTTGCAACAACCATTTGAGATTGAGATAGATGCCTCTAACTATGATAATGGGGCAGTTCTTAGTCAACAGAGACATTCAATGACATATCACAGTGCGACACTATCTGACACAATCCGAAAGTATCCCGCTTATGAAAAAGAAATGTATTCCATTGTGCACGCTTGTCGACAATGGAAGCATTACATTTTGGGGAAGGAAATGATCATCCACATAGACCACCAACCACCGACCCTTGTAGTTCATACAGATACAAGGGAAGTTTCAGAACGATTTCCATTAGAAGTGGTCCACATATCTACAACAGTTTCATTTGAACATCAAGTACACAAAGGGAAGCACCAATAATGTTGCAGATTACCGATCATGGCAATAACCACTGTGCTCAACTCTTGTGGGCACGAGACTTCTAATTGGCCACTTCTCTACAATAGAGATCCAGAATTCGGCCACACATACAAGACGCTCTTAAAGGGTAACTGATTTAAAAATTTTCACCTCCAGGATGCACTACTATGTCACTTGGGACACCTTTGTGTTCCTTCAAGCGAGTGTGCCAAGATGATTTGGGAAGCGCACTACATTCGGGTCGCTGGGAATTTTGGGGTCGATAAAATAGTGGCAATAATGAAAAAGTATTTCTATTGGCCAAACCTTCGACAGGATGTTGGGAAGTACATTAGATCCTGCACTACCTATGTCATTGCCAAACCGACCATCAAGAAGTAAGGCCTCTATACTATGCTGCCTACCCCTAGTCGACCTTGGGAATCCATCTCCATGGCTTACATGTTGGGCCTTCCTTCTACTAATAGTGTCAAAGACTGTGTTTTCATGGTCGTCGATAGATTCTCGAAGAGGGCCATTATGGAGGCTTGCAAGAAGAATATTATAGCAGAAGCCACTTCTAAACTCTTCTTTGAATAGGTGTGGGTACACTTTGGGATCACACAGTCTATCATCTCAGATCGGGACAACAGGTTCCTCAGTACATTTTGGTCTAGACTCTAGTCAATGTTGGACACCAAGCTCATCAAGTCCACAACTTTCCATCCCCAAACTAATGGCTAGACAGAGGTTGTCAATAGGATGATCATACATATTTTGTGCATGTACAACTCAAAGAATCCACGCACGTGGGATGAGAGCCTCCCCTATGTACAACATAGCTATAATTGGGCCCTCCACAGCTCAACTGACCACAACCCTTTTCAGGTGGGCTTGGGATTCCAGCTACTATGTCCCATTGACGTAGCCATGCCCTTTGCAGCTACTCAGGTATTAGAAAAATAGGACCACGAAGCAATAAAATAAAACAAATGCAGAAACAAAACATGGAAGATACACAATACAAGAGAGACACAGATTTACGTGGTTCACCCAGTGTGGGCTATGTCCACCAGAGTAATTGCCAGGTCCTTCCTTTATTATTATCCATCAAATGAAGGGATACAACCTACAACAAAACTCACTGTAAATTGCTCTTCTTTCTCTCACAGTCTCCTCTCTCAGAATACAATACTTGCCATAATGCATAGCCGCAATACATTTCCCTCATAACAGAGGGTTTCCTTCTGGGGAAAAAAACCCTAACATAATTTCTACCGTTAGATCTGCGACCTTATAATGAATGGTCCAGATTTACAATGAAATTACAATATACATTTACAAGGCAATTTTTCCTTCAGGGGCTTTTCCCCCGAACCCCCCAAACCACACAGAGGGGGTACCCCCCCTCTGCACTCCCCTGCGTGGAAGAGTGTACATACTTCTGGGGTGTAAAGTCTTCATGGGGTATAAACATGGCTGAAAGCAAGGACCTCTGAATCAAGAACATAATCAGGCTCCACAACCAACAATCTCCCACTTGGAGACTGATCTCAACAAATCCACCACTGTTGTATATTATGGACTCTGAACCTTCTTGGACCTAGCAAATTTTTCATCTTCATCTTCATTTTTGAAGACCAACTGAAACTGAGAAGGAACTTAGTTTCTCTCTTGTTACTCCCTTTGTTAACATGTCTGCAGGATTCTGGCTAGTGTGTATATCTTCCAACTTCAAATATCCATCTTCCAAGGCAGATCGTATGAAGTGGTACCTCAATTGTATATGCTTAGTATTTGAATGGAAGGTTGAGTTCTTTGCAAGATGAATTTCACTCTCACTGTCACAGTACAACCTGTTATTCTCCTACTTCTTTCCTAATTCCTCCATAAACCTTTGTAACCAAATCATCTCTTTACTAGCCTCTGTAGCAACAACATACTCTGGCTCTGTTGTTGAAAGTGCAACAACCTTTTGCAGTTTCGAAATCCAACTTACTATTGTTCCACCTATAGTAAAAACATACCCTCTGGTGCTCCTCATGTTGTGTTTATCACCTGCCATATCTGAATCAACATATCCCTGTAGAAAAGTGTCTGAACCTCCAAAACATAATGCATGTGTAGTAGTACCTCTCAAATACCTTAGAATCTACTTTACTACCTCCCAATGTTCTTTACCTGGATTGTTCATATACCTGCTCACAACTCCCATTGCATGTGCAATATTTGGTCTTGTGCAAACCATTGCATACATCAAGATGCCAACTGCTGATGAATAAGGGACCTTGGACATGTATTCTATCTCCTCCTATGTTTTGGGACACATTTCCTTAGTTAATTTGAAATGGCTGGCCAAAGGTGTACTAACTAGTTTTTCATTCTTCATTCTAAACCTCTCCAACACCTTCTATGTGTACTCACCTTGAGGTTAAAAAATAAATAACTATATAGGGTTTCTTGAGGTTATAAAGATGGCGGCTAAATATTTAGCAAGCTCATCCAGCTGGCAGCTAAATCTTTAACAAGCAATGGCATCCCTGTGTTAAAGGCAGGGACTTGTTTCTTTGTAACTCATCTTGTTATGAAATGGTATTTTAACTTAATACGATAAAATATATTGTAAGGTTATGTGTTAAGGATAAAATAGATTTTAAGTTCATGTGTTATAAGGATAAAGTGTAAGATCGCATGTCAAATATAATGTGTCGAGGGTAAAACTAAATTATTAAGGGTTAAGGATTATTATCAAATCATAAAGTTTTAAGAAGTAAGAGTAAATATTTAAAGATTTAGATGCATTATAGATATATCATTAAGTGTAAGATAAAAATTAAGAGGTAATTACTAATTAAGGATTAAGGATGAAGTATTACACATTAGAGATTAATGTTCAAAAATTAAGGGGAAATTATTAAGAATAAGTATCAAGGATAATGTTTTACAAATTAAGGGTTAAGGATGAAGTATTACACATTAGAGATCAATGGTAAAATGTTAAGTATTAATAGTCAATAATCATTGCGTTAATTGTTCTCTAATTGTTCAATGATTTTGGAATGCATGCGGCCAACGAACCAAAATCATTTCCATGCACATGAAGACAGAGGGTTATATGTAGCATCCCTAGTTTTCATTGCCGTGAATTAGAATGTAACTGTATAAATGTGATTTAGGCTGGTGAGCTGATGTGTTGGGGTGAAGAGCCTATATTCGTTTAATATGATCAGGTGCCAATTGGTATATTATGTGCATTGAAATAATTTGTCAAATAGTAATCATTGGTTACGATATGAGAAAGATGAAGAACAATGGGGAGCTATGATTCCAACATGCATTCCTGAATTATTCATGGTTATTAATCCAACATGCATTGTTGAATTATGTTTTTTTTTAAGTAAAAAGGTGGGCAGTTCCTTCTATATTAAGTATCAAAAAGTACAATTGCTTCTAGATTACCCTTCGTTCTGCCGATGAATCAAAAACTGAAACGGAGTGAACCCCTATTCAAGTGAAACCAGTTTTCCATCAATCCCGCCCAAAGAAAATCAGGATTGGTGGTGTGTCATTGTCTTAACTGTGTATAGTGTCTTACAGGAAATAACTAAAATCATATAAAAAACTATGAAGGAGAGACTGTAAGCTTTAAAAAATACTATGGCTAATACCCGGTGGCATTTGAGTTGGTGTCCGCATCCGGTGTGTGTGCTTTGGCTAGAATGACAAAGTGTTGCATGCAGGTGTGGCATCTTTGTCTTGGTGGCACGTTGGAGTAGGCGTCAAAGAGAATGTCCACATGCTGGCACATGAGGGTGCCATGATAGGCGTGATATGCCATTTGGCTCCTCAAGTCACAAACCAAATTGAGCAGGTCCGGATGGAGTAGAGGTGGCAAGTCATTCCATTGAGTTTGCATGCAAGAGATGGGAGCTGGCATGAAGATTGTGCCATCCTCCTTGGCCTTTCCACTATGCTCGGTTTGCTATGCTTCCATTGGATCGCTTGATTTTTCCTTCCCAGTCTACTCCAGTTATGCATCCTAAGGATCCAAGTCCGATAGGGTCTCCTCTTCCACATAACAGGTGAAGGATTCATCCTTTTTCACCATCGTTGTGTCACCATGATACTCCTTAGGGCCAGACAGGAAGGCTCCCACTCTGAAATCACTTGGTGGATCCCAATTGTCCGGTACTGTGAAAAGAAGCAACTCTGAGGTCTCCTGAACAGGATCCTCCGGGATTTCCTCTATGATGTATGAAATGGGATGCTCCACGATGGCTACTGCAACCAGAGGCTCCACAATGACTGCCGCAACCAGAGGCTCCACGATGACTGCTGCAACCGGAGTCGCATTACGTCCAGTTCTTCTACATTGAAGCTGGGTCCGGGCAATGGAAAGATCTTGTTCCATTTTTTGCATGTGTTTTCGCTGAGCGGCATAGGAATGCCAGGCTGCTCCTCGAGGAGGCTTTCCCCACTCGCGAGACATCAAGATAGGGATGCAGTCGGGAGGGTTGTTGAAGGAAAGAAGGATTCTACTCTGAGGCTTCCAGCTACAGCTCGGGTGCAGAGTGAAAATGAAGTGGAGAAAAACATGGTGATGGCACACTAAGAGAAGGAGGGCCAACGGGACGTTCGGTGCCATTAAGTCTTCTGCGTGGGTGAGCATCATAACTACATAAATAGACTACTTGCGCGAGGGGCAAGTCTTGTTCCAGGAGAGAGGTAGCTTGAGTCCACTCCCATCCTAAATGATGAGGGTATGGGATTCGGCTGACCTCATTTAAGGTCAGGCCTGGCTCCTTGCCATGTGTCTTGGGAGGTCTGTGTGGCACCCCATCCGGGGCATTCCTTAATTATGTTATCATTGTGTATAACCTTCTATTTGTTGATTGAGTGTTCCTAGAGACAATAATTGAATTCATGTAAGAGGGTGGGTGTGGGAAGTCACATTCCAGAGTTATAGAGAGTATGGGCATGGGAATGAGTACAATCATATTGGGGAAGAGTGTAAGTCAAGTCAATCTAGAAAACAAGGGAGGAAATTTGTATGGCCAAGGGGGTCATTTTTCAACAGACACATTTTTGTATGGAGAGTATTTTTTACTTGCATATTTTGGACAACAAGAGAGGATATGAGTGTTGGGAAGAGAACCAACCATGTTGGTCTTGAAGACATCCATTGTTTGGTTGTGTTTTATGTTGATAAAGAGGCCCATGTTCCTGTAAATCAGGCTGTAAACCTGTGAAGCATTTTTTATGTTGAGAAAATTACTCAAGATCCTTGTGAGCGTTGTTGTGAGAAATATTGGAGTAGGTGGGAGGATTATTGATCAATCAGATACACTCAAGCCCTTGAGGGAAGTGGGAAGGCTCGAGTGAATTTGTGTAGTGAAGAAGCATCCCATTCCTTTGGTTTTGGAGGTTGTGGGGAACAAAAAGAAACCTAAGCTTTGGGGTTGTTGTGTGCAGAGAGTGGATAGTCAGAGGGCCAGATCTCCTTTTGGACTCATAGCCTCATCTCGGGGTGGCTTGTTGTTGAGAGAAAATGAACAACAATGACTATGGCTAGGAGGTTCATCCTTCATATGTAGCCAGGTTGTTAATTATTAACAGATAAGTGTTTATGTTGTGTTCTTATGTTATTTCGCTATGTAAATGGTTTATATGAATTTTGTGTGTTTTTTGTTTGCTTGGAAAGTTGCATTCATGTTTTAATATATTTTATTAGATTCATTTAGAACCGTGGTATCATTCAAATGGTTAAATTTGTGTGTGATCTGTAGCTGGTAAGATACAAGAATTAATAAGCAGAAATATTATGTTTTAATGTGTATTTCTCACGTAATGTTGCTCAGTTGGGTGCTTGGTAAGTTACAAAGTGGTATTAAAGGGTTGTATGGGCCAAGAACCAAAGATAATTGGTGAAATTTGTTGTTACAAATTTTGGTCTATGCAAATTTGGGGAAATAGATAATTCAAAGTGAAATACCCAAATTCATGAGAAAAATATGACTTTAAAAAGACTCAGAACTATCTATGAGAGATTCAATGGTGTAAATCTGCAAAGTTATAGAGTAAAATTTGACCTTGAAGGTCAAATTTGAGTTTTAATGGGTGAATGTAGCATTAGACAAAGTCCAGTAAATCGACCGTTGAGATCATGTTTGATCTCTCGATCAAAAACCCATATTCATTTTCATAAATTTAAAAATTTATAAGGTTTTGGCTATTTGGAAGGTTGAGAAAATCGGCGATTGAGATTCATTTTCAACAGTTGGGAAGTTGAGGAACATTTATGGTCTATATTAGTTTTAGTTTGTTTGAGATTTGGAGTTGATCGATGGTCAATATCATCTTGGCTAGGATATCAATGGCCCAGATTGACCTGGGATTTGATCAAAAATATCTAAGTGTTGAATTTTTCCAATAGAATTTATTGATGGTCAATGGTCGGATCGACAAGATTGGCCAAGAGTTGGGCTCAACAAAAAATAATTCTTCAAAGTTCGATGGTCGGGAGTTGATAGAATTGGATGGAGTTTGATAGATCAATGGTCGAGATCATTTTTGAATGGGAGATCAACGACCCATATTCATCGGGGAATTTGGCTGAAATTTCTAAGTGTCAAATTTGCCAAAAAAATTCTTCGATGGTCGACGGTCGGGGATGAACAGAATCTAGTGAAGGTTTCATCCATCCAAAGGTGATTGTCGATGGCCGATGATCGAGTATTGAAAAAATTTGGAAAAGGTTTCATGCATCCAAAGGGGATTGTTGATTATCGATGGTCGATGATCCAAGATCGATATAATTTAACAAGAGTTTTTCATTTGTTTGAGAAAAATCTTTTATCTTTGATGGTCAATGATTGTGCATCGATAGTTTTAGCAGAGTGTTTTAATTCTTCCAAGAGAAGTGGTCAATGATTGTTGAAATAAAATAAGATGATGATGTCATCATCCATGTGTCATACTATATAAACATCCATGTGTCATGCCATGTCATCTAAGTTGATTCCTTGGGCTGACATTTCATGTCACGTCATCTTCTACATGCCATGCCTCAACAAAAAATTTGTCATGTCAGCAACGAGATGGTCAATGGTTGATGATCGGGTGTCGAGGACATTCACGAGAAGTTTTGGTTTTTCAATATAAATATCCAATGGTCGATGGTCAATGATCATGCATCGGGGATATTCATGAGCAATTTTTTTTTATAATGGAAAAACGATCGGTGAATGATGTTCGATGATATGGCGTCGAGGATATCGTTGGGAAATTTGGGTTTACAATAATGGTGGAAGGTTTGAATTTCATTCCTTTATCCAAGGTTTTATTTTTTATCTCTTATTTGGCCTCATATCGGGGCAAGAGGATTCTCCAACATAGGAAATTGAGGGTTTGAAACTAAATAAAATGAATATGCAGCAAGAAAGGTGAATTAATGAAAAGTTTCATATTAGCATTAACTCTCAAACATTAAATGTTTGATGTATTTGTATGCATAAAGTCCATAAACTCCTTCACAATGTCTCAAGGTGGCTTTGGTGTTGGTGTCTCACAGTGGCAATTGGTCACTTGCATTTCCCGCACTTGGTCACTTGCAAGTACCATAAACAATTTTTTGGTTTCTTGGTATGTTGTCGTCATTTCTCACTTCCCATCTTGAGCATGGAGGTTGAGAAATATATGAAGAAGGCCTTCTCATCACTCATGAATCTCTCCACAATGGATTTTGTTTGACCACTTTTCAAGAACACTGCCTGGTCGGAGGCAAACACTCCCTTTCCTTGTACCAGATTTTGGAAGTAAGCATTTCCAAAGTGAGTAGCGGTGGAATCTGGAAAAGAGCCTGCATTATGGTTGGTGTTGGGATGTGGGCTGACCCTGTATAGCTTCTGTGCAAAGTGTGGCTCCATGGTCGGATGGATGTTATGCACAGCATTGAAGTTATGGACTTTGCACTCAAACGAAGAACAATGAGAGAACCCCAGTGTGTGCCCTCCTGTTGTTGGAGGGAAAAGATTTGAATGAACTGAGAGATGTTGAAGGTGGAACGTGGTAAATTCCTCGTATCATTTTCCCTAGAGATGACTCTGTCCTTTTGTCCTTTCAGAACGTCCCAATGTGGGCCTCCTTCCTATTAAATTGTTGTTAAGTTTACTAATCAATCATTAGATAAATAAATCCCCTATACCTTGGTTTTTTTTTTGTTATTGAAAGGAATATTTAGAGAAATAAATTCAAAGAGTTACCAGAAGAACAACATTATTGGATGCTATGGCGAGAATGTCAGCGCAGGAAACAATTTTAGGGAAAATGGATTCGATCTTGGTCTTGGCATCATCTAGGACGTAGAAGGAATGGAGTGAGACACTGGGTGGTGCATCTTTCTCTGCTTCATTCCTTGGACTAGTCATAGAGTCTAGCAACACTAATGCCTCACACCCCTACAATAAGTAAATTATCTCATTCATGGGATCATGATGAGAGGATTCATGTTACAATGGAATAGGAATGAGAGTGATTGGGTGAATAGTAACAATACTAACTATTATAAAATGAGTAAAGAATTGTAAAACATTACCCGAATGAAGCAGTCGTGGAAGTGCATCTGTAGAATGCGAGGAGGGATTTTGGAGTCGAAGTGGATAGCGTTGCGTATGGTATCCCTTATGAAAATATCTTCTCTTGGGCATGTTTTCTTGTAGTAATCCTTTCTTAGACCTATGCTACTACTTTTCAATGCAAGCCAACCTTCCTTGACCCACAAGCACCCAGTCTTGCAAACCTTAAACTCATGCAAATTAGCAAGCCGGAGAAATTTAGCCTACTAATTGATTGAATTCTCGAGTGATAGATTGATAAGAAATAAGAATAAGGTAGGATCGTCAGAAGGTGCATCCAACGCGTCATTGCGAGATGGGAAAGGAATCATATGGTGTGAAGGAGACGACTATAGGAAAACCTATGATGCTACCCATTTGGGTTCTAGGCAGTCTCTCAAACCCCAATTAAACCAGATCTGAGATGTATTCACTTGGGTTCTAGCCAGTCACTCAAACCCCAATCGGAGGAACCATATATGAAACATACTATGTCTCCTCCAAAATTGAAACGAACATTGATGACTATAAAATTGGCATGGATACTAGAATAAGGAGGAATGGACGTTGAAACAAGAAGGAGTGTTAAAATAAACAGGTCGCCACTGCATGGAGTACAAAAGTGTACCATTTGTTTCGAACTTGAGCCACTTGGGAGAAAACCACTAGATCTTATGTGCCTTTATTGTCCATGCGTAGCTTGCTAACTGACGAAGTCGCTGTGTGGTTGGAAAGGCAAATTATTATACTATAAAACATGTTATATGAGATAATGTGGTTTTAAAAACTACACGTTTTTCAATTCTTGATTACAATTTGATTTGTAATACACGTGTGATGTTACTTCAATATGGGCAATGTTGACCTGTGATTAAGTGGCTTCTTAATCATCACAATGGATGGCAGAGGAGATTGTTCTTTCTGCCAAACCAAAACTTAGTACAACCGAATAGAGAATGTCTCATCAACCATTTCAAAAACTTGATTTTTTTTTGTATTTGTAGAATTTATAGTTTTTTTCTTTGAAATTAAGTGTTTCTATATTGTATCAACTTCTTATTCGAATAGTATATGGTAACTATATGCCCCAATGATGTGCTCCACATTATTTTTATTTTTATTTAAAGAATTTACAGTTTTTCTTTTAAATTACGTTTTTTTGAATAGTATTTGGTAACTACACTTATATCAACTTCCTATTCGAATAGTATATGGTAACTATACTTATATCATGATATGTGCCAATGATGTGCTCCTTGTTTATGTAGCTTGTTCATAATAGTTCCCCATTATGTTTGGTTCGACTTTGGAGGGGTTATCTCCAATACCTTTCCTCACACGGCCTCATGTTTAGCCCCAATGTTAGAGGGGGGTCCTGGATAAATTTCACGTCACTGGAATTTTTACACTCCCTATCTCTGACTCCAATGCTTGTTTATAAGCCTTGAAGATTTTCCTCTCCAACCTAATTCAAGGCTCTACCCTAAACTAGATGATTGACCCTACAAACATAAAAGTCTAATTAATTTTAAATTAGCGTTCGTTTTAAATGGCTTGTTTTGATTCAAAGGATATGGAATTTAAACTAGTGATGTGTATGAGAGACGAAAACAGGAGAAAGAAGCAAAAAAATTGAAAGAAAAATTACTTCTAGTGAAAAATAAAGCTTTGCAACTAATTCTTTAAACCAAATTTTTCATAACTAACTCTTTTCAAGATCTTCAAAAACAAGACCTAAAACGAAATTGCACTCGACTACGAGCTACTTAAGTTCTAAGAAATCAGTAAAGAACTTAAAAATTGAACTCTTTTTCCTTTCAAGTAAAATAACTAACCCTGACTAATTTACCAAACTAAGAAATGAAAAATCTTTTTCTTTTTTGGAAATGCTTTAAACAGGTAAAACTTGAAATTAAACTTTTTCTCTTTTCATTAAAGAAAACGAAAGGGGGAAAATAAATACAAGACAAGACTAAAATTGGCCTCTAGCCCACTAGGATCGTAGGAAGTCACTAAAGAAACCAAACATGTTGATCAACAAACTCAAACACTTGCCTAAAACCCTTTCAGAAGTAAACACAAGAAATCTTTAAAAAGACAAGAAAACTGACATCTAACCCAAGCTATGAATGTAAAAAAAGAGACAATGAAATTTGTCAAGAATCCATGAGAAGTAAAACCTCAATTAGGGAAGAGGTTGACCGCCTCTTCTTAAAATAGTTTCTTGACACAGGTACACTAATGATTCTTAAGAAGTCGATGTATGTATGTGGGTTGTCTATAATGCAGGTTGCGTGTGTACGCGTGCTGACCCACATCAGGGTGCATACCCCTCTGTATTTATTGAAAAAATAAATAAAACAGACTGACTAACAGGGCAATGAGAACTGGTATGGCACCAACAGGTGACTAGAATCCCTTACAAGACTCAATAGACTCAACATAAACTCAAAAGGTATAAAACCAATCAAACATACAAAAAATCCCCTAAAACCCTAGAGGCTTCCCCAATGTGGTCACCAGTTCTGCTAGTGGGAAAAACCCCCCTATGGCTACACCAGGGTTTACAATGTAGGCATATCAATAACCATTTAAAAGTATCCTCCTTTTATAACTACCTGAAAGATACCCCAGACTCATACAAGAAAAGAAAAATGAGTAGGATCAGGTAACTGTACCTCTACTCCACGTCCAATGATGATCCTCTCGCGCTTGATAGCTTTTTTGACTACACGCCTCCTCCCAAGGCTGGCCTGCATTCAAAGATAGATAAACATATAACTAAAATCATGCATTTCATATATAAATCAAAGGCTATATGTTAGAATAAAAAATAAATCAAAAGGAAGCATTTGACACGTCATGATTTGGGACAGGAAAAGTACTTCTTTTATTGACAATACAATGATCACTTACAACCAAAGTTGGCTACTGCTCCACAAACCTGGTCCAGGCTCCTCTTCACCAAGATCCAAGTGCACCTCTGTATGGCTTCTCCTCTCAACCTTGTTCTTGGGAAGTATATTGTGTTTATGATGGAGGAAGGAAGGCAAATTGGGGAATTCTGAGGCAATTCTTACAAAAGGGCTGCAAATTCTTGGGCCAAGGAGGGGATGTGAAATGGGTAGAGTTTCATTGTTCTTATGTCTATATGTGGAATGAGACCCCAACACCTCCTTATATATGACAAAATCATGGTTATTCGGTTGGGTGATGGGCTATAGGTGGTGGATTAATTGGGAAACTACCCAATATGTCGCAATCTCAACGAATTCCTTGCAACTTTTTATTTTTTGCAACTTTTGCAAGTATACGCAAGCTATAGTGGTGCAACATGTGTATGTACGTGGGTTTTAGTGGTCCAGCATGCATACGTACACTGGTTGTAGTGGTGAAACATGCATACGTATGCGGGTTATAGTGGTGCATCAAGCATATATATGTGGGAAGTAGTGGAGCAGGGCATGAACATCTTCAAATTTTGGTTTTTTAGAAGAGAAAATCTGTGATGGCTTGAAAAAAAATGCAAGTAAGAGGGCCAAATGTCAGGTATGCAGATGTAGAGAAATTTAGGGTTATAAAAATGCACCCTTTCTAGGAGTTGTTTCACACATCCATTGATGTTTTTACTGCTTCTGAAATGCGGTATGTCTAACAGTTTCATGATCCCTCTCTTGTAAAGTCCCAAAATCCACTGCGCAGGTTCCAATAGTGGCGCACTTGATGGGCCCTCTCCTTTGCACTCCATATAATTTTGCTGCACCAAATTTGAGAATTTGATGACATCTGTGATGTCATGATCTGATTACTTCATGGTGTTTACTCCTCCTACCATTTCATCATCTTCTTTTACCCCCTCTGGGAGTTTTGGCATGACAATCATCAATTCTGCTTGTGAGCGTGATATTCCTTGTGCACTTCTCTCAGCTTGACTTTTCTTCTTCCCTTGTGGGGATGACGCTTCGACCTTTCGTACACCCTCGTGCTCTATTTCTTTCTCTTCTTCTGGCTATAGGCCCTGTTGCGCTGAACCCATGGCATGTGCGTCATGTTTTGGCCCTTTTCCCTTGGATGCGTCGGATTCTATTCTTTTCGCATTTTCCTTGAGCTGACCAAACTCATGTGCTGGGTTTTGTACCTCCTCCACCGGTGTATTAGTAGGATCATAGTCTGGTGTGTGAATTTCATCGACATCCACAATTTTTGGCATGTCCATCATCCATGTTTTCTCTTCCCGAGCTTTGTTTTTTTTTTTTTTTNTCTCTTCCCGAGCTTTGTTTTTTTTTTTTTTGATCGATCCTACTCGGCATTCCAACTCTCGGTGGTGACATCCTGTTGAAATTCAGACTGTTGAACTATAAATCTCCACTTACTATCACAAATTCTCACTCATTTGCATTGAGGGTTTGTCCTTTACTCTTCTCCTTCGAAAAAACACAAATGACTCCCTTTCCCCCCTTTTTCGACTTTATAGTGGGACAGTGTAATGACAGTTGTTCCGCACTGACAATTTTAACTTTTTCACTTTTTCCTGCACACTCCACTTTTTGCATCTGTCAACTACTTTCTAGCGCGTAGTGTCTTCAACACTAATTTTTCCGTGGCACACTATTAATGCTATCAATTCTATTACATAAAAAACCTTCTAATATTTTTCTATCTTTTGGTCTTTTTATTACATTTCTTCTTTTTATTGCTTTTTGTATTTTTCTTCTAACATCTACTATATACAATATATACAATCATAACTTTTCTCTCTCTTTTTACCTAAGGATGATAGGTCGATTGTCTTGATATAGCTTTAGTTGACTTCCATTCACCAATCCTCTGAGATTCTTTCCTGCAAGATCTTTTAGTTGTACATCACCTCCATTTGTGATGGCCTCTACCAGATAAGGCCCTAACCAGTGCATCTTGAACTTCGTAGGTGTTGTAAATACCTGCTATCATAGAGGAGAACTAGATCGCCTTCCTTAAATATTTTATTCTTTACATGCCTATCATTCCAAGCTTTGTCCTTCGCTTTCTGTACTTCCTGGTGAAATCCTGCTAAAATTTTGTCTTCTTCCAGCTCCATCAACTGATCCAATCTTTCTTGCGCAACACCTTCTTTTGTCATGTTGGTGATTGATGCAATGCTCAGACTAGGTACGGAATAATCCAATGGAAGTACTTCTTCCTACCCAGACACCAATCTTAATGGTCTCTAACTTGTAATCTTCTTGCATGTAGTCTTGTAAGTCCATAATACTATTGATACCTTCAAATCCTAATCATCCCTATTCACATTGCAAGTATTTGTCAATGCATTTTCTATAATCTTGTTAAAATATTCTACTGTACCATTTTTCTGGGGATGGTAAGGTGTGCTCTTCTCATGATATATATTGAATTATTCTATCATGTATTTGATTTTATTGTTAATAAAGTCAGTTCCCTGATCACTCAAAAAAATTCCAGAACATCCAAATCTGGTCACCACGTTCTCAAAGAGAAACTGCATTATAGTCTCTACGCTGCATCCTTCAGTGGAGCTGCTTTTTCCCATCTGGTTAAGTATTATGTCACAATGATGATGTATCTGGCTCCTGACCTCCTTGTTGGTGGATTAATAGGTCCAATGAAATCCACAACCCATTTATCAAATACTTGTAACGTTACATGGGGCATAAGTGGAATTTCATCCCTTATGGATGGTTTTCCCACCCTCTGACAGGCATCACAAGTTTGACAGTATTCCTTTGCATCCTTATGTATTGTAGGCCACCATAATTGACGCAACACCCCTACCTCAACAGGTTCTACTCGACCTCTTGGTCTAAGGATCATTCTTTCCTCCCCTCTGAGTCTGACTGGCTCTTTGATTCCCCGCAGGAATCTACCACATACAAGTGTTTCCACAGGTCCTTCTTCAAAGTTACGTCTTTGTTAACAAGCACAAAGCCCAAACTCTTATCCATGTGACCAACGGATGTGACCACAACCTTTGTCGAAGAGGTATTTCAGTTTTCGCGACTTCGTGACCCAAAATATGAGTCCCTTTGACTTCTTCAATTCCCAAAACCTTGAAAAGGGTCAACAGTCTTTGACTCATCCCTTGACTTCACTTGATGTGACCTTAGACTAGAACTCGGGGCCCAAATATTTTGGCATCTGACATATTTCGCGTATCGGTGATTTGCAATGCAACAACACCCTTCACTGATAGCCAAAATCACTATGACTCCTCATCACAAATCAAAGGCTCCGAGCTTCCCGTGATCTGACGGTCCTGATTCTATCGGGACTTCGCGAATCAATAATTCGCAACTCTCAACTCCAATTCACAATTTTCTCCACACCCCGAATTCTAAAATGATGAAATTCAATCACGAGATCAATGACTCTCGTTGATCCAAATCCAATGACCACTACTCCTCCTGAGCTTATGAGTGCTGAAAGACACTTAGCCTCAACCTTTCATTGATCTACAAGATCTAACGGCCCACTAAACTTCTGTGACTCTCCCCCTGAGAACTTCGACCGTCCACTTAGACTTCTCAAAGACTTCTAGCCAAATGACTTGGCGTCTTCTCCTTCTAGACTTAGCTCTTGAGAGGTGACTCCATACCTCACCCCTCCTTCGAACTTCTTCCAAGTCCCTGTCCTTCCTGAGCTTGACTTCGTTACTATAACTCAATACCTCTAATGGTTTCTTGCATGCACTCCTTGCAACATTCACAAATAACCTATGGTTATTTAACCCTTCAACTCTGTGCACTCCTTGCAACAACAGTTCTTCAATATTCTCCTTGATTAGGTAAGTCTGAGACTTCAACCAGCCTGCTCACACCTTGCATGGCTCTGTTTTATACCTGCACTTCTACTGGTATAAGAATCAATGGTATCCCTCCTAATATTTTCTGATATGAAACTCAGAACTTCGTCAACGCACTCCTTGTAGAATATCGATGCACTCTTTGCAGGATTTTTTTAGGAAGAGAAACAATTGAAACTCATACTTCTCCCCTCATAGACCTCATACATTCAACATGAAATCAAGAGTATACATACACACACAACATTGAAACAAATGCATAACAAAGAATATAAACATATTGTAAACATACCATTCAATAGATGTAAACAATAACCATGACACACCATGAAATGGAATCAAAACATTCTTATATTAATTCCAGTGCTCCTGTAGATGGGTCCAATAGCGATAGCTATCTTCTTATACAAATATTACAGTCTTTGTTCTCCTATTATTTTTTCTCTCTTGCTCTACAACTTAGAATTACAATGAGAATAATAATAACATACAATACATACGAGGGTGTCTTTTATGAGTTTTCTCTCCTATAGCTCAAAGCTATCTTATCATAAATTAAAAGCTACCTACTTTACATTCATCACAATTAAATTCCTCCATAACCGATAGATGAGAGCAAAGCTCGAGATCTATTTACAATCTCCGAAACATAAATGCAATACATCATTCTATCTATTACATTAATGTCCCTGCATTAAATTTCAAAACGTCTTAAAAAATAAGCGCGTTGGTGCATATCCAGCTGTCTTCCGCTCTTGCACTTGCTTTGTGGGCTTGCTTATGATGCTCCTGCATCAAAAATCCTGCGTGCAACACCTTATATGTTGTAGGATTTCCTGCATAGTTCCCTCCAGCTATGCCTTCATGTGCTTCTACTAAAACCATGGATCGTTCATGCTCCATCACACATCTTCTGAGAATTCCATCTGCACCTAACTTGTATAAGTGACCTACAATTGGATGATAGTCTGTAATGCGCACTACTGACTATTTTTTTTGCGCAACAATGAATTCCTTTGGATCCATTCCTGTGCTCAAGAATCCAACGATGTCAAAAAAACAATCATCAACAATCTAAACAGAAAATAAGTTAGTATCAGGAAAATTCTCTTCCAACTTCTTTGGCTCCTCTCCATTAGTAATTCTTGACAGATGATATGGTCCTGCATTCAACTTCCTTGGTTTTACTATGATTTCAAATCATATTCCTGAAACAATAACATCCATATATAGATCCTTCCCCCCAACACTGGCTTGCTAACTAGGTACTTCAAGGAGAAATGATCCATAAACATCTTAAAATGTTGACCCAATAAATGATGTCTGAACTCTTGTAGGGAATATACCATATCCAAAACTTCCCTTTCTGTATTGTTATAGTTCTACTCAGACTCATACAACTTTCTACTAGCAAACTATATTGGGTGATCAATGTCTCCTTCACCTGGCTGTGCCAAAACTTCTCCAAGTGCAATGGATGAAGCGTCCACATGCACATAAAATTCTTTTGGTCAATCTGGAAAGCTCAGAGTTGGTGTTGTCACAATATTTTCTTTTAGTTTATCCAATCTCTCTTGGCATTCATCATTCCACTGAAACCTGATGTATTTATTTAGTAACTTCTCCATGGGCACAATCATATTTGCATGGCCCTTTATGAATTTCCTGTAGTACCCTGTGTGGCCCAATGTTTCTCTCTATTGGTGCACTGACTTTGGTGGTGGTAAATTGACAATAACAATAATATTTTCATGGTCTACTATCAAGCCCTGTTTGCATACAATGTGTCCAAGTAGGATTCCAAATGGTGTGTTGAATATACATTTCTTAATGTTCAATGATATCTGACATTTCCTACATATTTATAACATTAACCTCGAGATGTAGTCGATCGAGATGAATTCTCAGGGCCTATTGGTAGTAGTAAGAGGGGTGTACATGCCTTGCTTCTTAATGGATGGTTTGTAAATAGTTTAGGTAGTGAAATACTAGATGTACTTTTCAAATTCCTATCGAAGTGTCATCCAATAGAAATAATTTTGCAACACTGCCACTGTCTTTTCCACACCAAAGTGTCCTCCCATCCGACTGTAGTGAGATTCCAAAATCATCTTTTCCCACTCGCTTGAAGGAACACAAAGATGGCCCAGATGGAATAAAAGTTTGTCTTGAAGATGAAATTCATTGACGGGTGTGCCTACGACCATCTTATGGTAAGTGGTAGAGAAGTTAGGATTCCTCTCGTAGAGTTGGGGCCACCTGAAGGCCGCATGTCCGCAAGAGTGGAGAACCATGGTTCACGTTGAAACTGGAGATAGACTGAGGAAGTTAACAACATGATTGGTGCTTTTATATTTTTTGTTGAGATGAAACTACTACAAGTATGTGGACCAGTTTTTTTGGTGGGCATTTTTCAATTTTCCTTGTGTTTTCGTGAACTACAAAGCCTTGTGATGAGTGTGGATGATTGTCTTCTTCTCGAGAATGTAATAATTCCATTAGAGACAGGCTTGTAAAGTGGAATACATTTCTTTGTCATAAGTGGGGTACTTATAGATGACATATGATAGTGTCTCACTATGATAGGTCATTGTATGTATGTATTGAGTGAGAATTGCGCCCAAAGCACAATCTGAGACATCTGTCTCAATCTCAAAATGTTGTTGTAGATCGAGTAATGAGAACACTGGGGCTAAGAACGAGAGATGTTTCAGGTCATCGAACACTTTCTGTTGTGACTGTACCCACACAAAATCTTCTTTGTCACCACCCATGGTCACTTCAGTGAGGGCCCATGCAATATGGGAGAATCCCAATATGAACCTACAATAGAAATTAGAAAGTCCCAAGAAACTTCAAAGCTTGGTTAATTTGGTCGGGGATGGTCAGTCACGAATGACCTGGATCTTGGTTGGAACCACCTACACACCATGATCATCAACAATGTATCCTAGGTATTGGACCATGTTCACGTTGAAGGAGAATTTTTCCAAGTTATCATATAGCTTGTGTTGTCGTAGAGTGTGAAGGACCTGTTGAATATGTTGCAAGTGTTCCACCCAACTCTTGTTGAATATGAGGATATCATTCAGATATACCACCATAAAATAATTGGTGAAATGCCATAAGATATCATCCATCACCCTCATGAAACTGGTTGGGGCATCCTTCAAACAAAAGTGTATGACCAACCATTCAAAAAGACCTTCTTTCGACTTGAAAGCAGTCTTCCATACATCATTCTATTTTATTTGGACCTGGTGGTAGATGGACTTTAGGTCAATCTTACTAAAGTACTTAGCTCCCTTGAGCTAGTCAAGAAGTTCGTCAGTTCAGGGAATTGGGTACATGTTCCAAACTGTGATTATGTTTAGTGCCCTATAAACAATGCAGAGTCTCTAGGTCTAGTCTTCCTTCTGCATGATTACAATTAGGATTTCACAGGGTGAGAATATTGGTAGGATGTTCCCATTTTCAAGAAGCTCTTATATATAGTGCTTGATTCCTCATTTTCCATAAAAGAGCTGCAATAGACTGGCCCATTGTGTATAGGTTCATCCGGTGTCAAGTTTATTTTTCTTGACCTGATAGTGAAGAGGTACACGAGTGGGTTAGGAGAATATGTCTTTGTATTCCCCCACGGCCTTGTCCACCTCCTTCTTGTGTGTGGAGAGGACATGTTCCAAGGCCATGGATGTGATCGTGACCTTCTATTCACTTTGAGAGTGAATCATCAAGAAGATAAATTTATTGTTCTGGGAGATGACCTTCCTGCATTGCTTAGCAGAGATCAAGTAAATGGTGGTAGGATGAGCTACCTCTGGTATCCTATACAATTGTCTACCCAAAGTAATAATAAAACTGTGAGTTTTAGACTCATATACAACATGGTGTTTCCACAAGTAAGGTTGGCCTAAAATAACATCACAAACTCCAAGGGCGGAAATATCACACAATACCTCATCCTTGAAGGGATTGAAGTTGTAGGGTAGGCGATATTGTTGGTTGACGCAAATATATCTCCCTTTGAGGAGTCACCTGATGGTGTAAGGCTATGGGTCTAATTTTGTCGGTAGGTCTAACCACTTGGGTTCACTAGGTTGGACCATGGTGGTAGTGATGGTGGTACTAAGATCCACATCAATGATCTGCTTCTCCTTGTCTAGTTCTAATTCTGAGTTGGAACCCACATCTGAATTCAAGGTTTTCAACTCAGCCACCAACAACCGCTTTGAGCGACATTCATCGATGTTATTCCAGGTACTTTTATGGAATTTGCACCACTTTCCAGTGTATTTATTTTTCTTCCCATTACCCTTCTTTGTTGGAGGCTTGGATCGGTTGTCCTATGGTGGTCTATCCTTGATCTATTTTTTTTTTCTGTGGGTTGGGGCTTCCTTTGCCATGCTTCTGCTATGAGGAATTCGTAGATCCAAACTCCCACTTCTTTTATTTAAATTTCTTCTTGATTTTGACGACATACCTATAAGTCGCTCCCAGTGATGAGATGCCCAAAAACTCCATTTATGTATGGATTTATTGATGTAGACTTCTACAGTACTTGAGCACTAGGTGTCCTTTAGAGTCTTTGATACCCATATTGGTGCGCAAGGTATGGAATACATTTTTTGAACTCTGGCACTGTTTGGTCCCTTTCCTGCTACAACATGGTCCATTTTGTATACTAGTCATCGTAGCTTCCAATATGGTAATATTGTTCCTTAATAGCATCCTTGAAAGAACCCCAAGTAGGTATGACTGCAAAACAATGTGGATTCCTCTATGGCCTTTTGCTAACAGTAAGTGTCCCACCAATCCTTGACATGGGGGAAAACCTTAAGGAGTGCAAAGGTGATCTCTCTCTATCGAAAAAATTATGGATAGAAAAATACCCTTTAAGCAGATTCAACCATTTATCTAGAGCATATTCATCTATCTGACCTTCAAATATAGGAATATCAAAACTAACTTGTATCTTGAATGGGGTGGCACCTCCAAAGGAGCCTCTTGATGAATATGTGTCAGTTTTTGGTAGTTGTTGAAGGATCTAGGAAAATTTATCCATCATCTCGTTCCTTTTTCGTGCGAGGGATTCCTCGAGCAATAGTTTAATAGGATCTCCTACCCCATTGTCTCTCTTTTCTTCCGCCATGGGAGGTGTTTGGGGTTTGCAAGGATGGTCTTTCAAAGGACCAAATAGTTCGAGTCCCAACTCCTTATACCTTGATCTCGTTGGGGACATGCATAGAGAAACAGATAAAGAGAATACCTCTCTTATATTACTGATCCATATCTTGAGGGATGATATACGGAAGGCTTGAACGTTAAGAGAGGAGAAGAGAAAACATACAAATATGACATAAAATTAATCGCAATAACATTGACGAAAATCCATGAACTAAATACACCACAAAAATATGAGAAAGAAGGAGAATTGGAGAAGAAGGATTCCATTAAGAAGAGCCATTACATGCAATGAGAACAATTTTGGAACCTCTCCTTCCTGACTTTCACTCTCTCCCTATTGCATTTTTATAAGGTGTCTTCTGGACGAAGTCAATTTTGATTAGGTTTGACTCTGTCAATTACATATCTATCAAGTTTCCTTTACATAAAAATATGAATATATTGTTGATGTTTCTCTAGTTAGCAACATTGGGTAGACATTCTTCCAAATGTGAGTTAATAATCATCAACATAAAATATAATATATAAATGATATATTGATAATATAATTGTTATCACTGAAATTTCGTTCGCACATGGCGACAAGAACTCAGCATCGTCAAACAGGAATAAAGTCATTCATGGCACTGAATTAATTTCACAGCATTGCAAAAGGGTCAAAAACTATACAAGGTAACCAAAAATTGAAGGGCGCTTTACAGAAGTTGGGTGCGCGCGCATATGTGTGGAACAGAAACGTACAATGCGTGCATGCTAGCATGATGCGCAGTTGTTGGCGCAAAAACCCATGCACCTGCTAAACGGTGCATTTATGGAATTGGTCGGCCTCCCAACCACTTATGGATCAGCTCCCAAGCCAATTTGACTCCCAAATCTGAGCTGAATCCGCATGGTAGGCTGGTCAAAGACCTAATTAAGCCCTAAAGAGCCCCTTTTCACACCTCAAAGGAGTTACATAATCACCCAATGCTATGCTATAAAAAGACATGAGGAAACATCATTTTCTCAAGGAATTTCATGTAATGTTATGCTTCTTAGATTGTTTTAAGGACTCACTCCTTGACAATAACACATTAGCACCATTTCATTGAGCTATCCACCTCTACATTGAGTGGATGTGCTAGCAGTTCTTTCACCATCATTCTCATTTTCTCATTGTAAGGAGAGCAAGTTTGTGAGGGCCTTAAGAGCCTTCCATTGGAGAAAGAAGGGACTCATAGTCCCCTTTCTTCATTGTGCTTTGATTTCATCAATAGACCAGCTCAAAAACATTGGTGATATTGGTCTTTTTGTGTTTTTATTTCTTTATCCATATGCTCATAGTTTTAGTTTGTTTTAATTTAATTCTTGCTTATAGTTTTGTTGTTCTTTTTCTAACCCTTTCCTCTATAGCTGTCATGCTCAGCAAGACCCAAATGGGCATGTAAGCACCCTTTATTTGCTCACTAAGCGACGAATTGGGTGCAAACAATAATGTATAAATATTAAAGTATAATAATTATTATAATATAATATATAATTAATAATAAATCAATAATGAAAAGACATGTCCATTAAGTGAAGGGACACTTCACCCAAGTATATATATCAGGGCTCTCAAATGTAATAGATCATCTTATATATAATATATTTACTTACAACAACCAATCAATAAGTTCACCAAGTCAAGTTGAGATTTTCAGTGTGTAGTTGTTCTATGATACCTGTGGCATGATGAAGTTTTGTTTTGAAATCAAAGGGAAATAACTATCAGATATGAAAATAATAAAATTCAACATGGTATCAGAGCTTACACTTGCCAACGCATCGAGAGTTGAGTGCCATATCTAATAGATCTACTTCATATTTATTTTATTATATTTTTTCAATTATACGGTCATGGTCGTGAGCAACCTATGCACACAAAGCGACCACATCCTTTTTGGTCGCGATTTTCCTAATTACAGTGCATGGTCGCATGCCGGAAATGATTACATAAACAAGCCTCATTGACAAATGTAATATGGAGTTGACCTCAAAGATCGAGATAAAGGATCTTGGCTCCAAACGGTTCTTGCAACATTATTTGATCATGAGCACATTGAGATCAAATATCACTTCATTCGAGGCACGGTACAAAAGGGAGTAGTAAATCTCCAGTACATATCCACAAATAAGAAAATTGTGGGAATTCTCACCAAGTCTCTATCTAAGACAAAAGTTTGGATACTTTATAGGAAATATTGGAGTGATGCAAAATATCTCCCCTCATTGAGAGAGATTGTTGATGTTTCTCTAGTTCGAAACATCGGGTAGACATTCTCCCATATGTAAGGAAATACTCATCAGCATATAATATAATATATAAATAATATAAAGTATTAATAATTGAATATTAATATTAAAATCCCAAGGTAAAGATATTGTTTCTCTTATCAATAGTATAATGTTAATAGTGTAATATTAAGCATTATAGGTATAAGTTAACATTTACGTATTAATCATATGGGATCAAAGGTGTATGAGGAAGTCAAAGCAGTCAAACTTATTTCACTATCTAAATGTAGTGCTTTGCCACATTAATAACAATAAAATTATCTTATTATATTTTCAAAAACAATTGTGAGTAGCCATGTTTACAATATTAATTTCAATTAGTAAAAATTAGTATCTCCAAATTGGAATTCCCACAAATATTCATTTGAATATTGACTTTTTTAAAAATATTATGATAATTTTATTATTAAAATTTTAAATATGAATTTTTTTTGTTTTCATAACTTAGTTTCATTTTGATAACTTAGTTTTAATTAAAGTTGAATTGGTGGAAGATTGGAAAATCTAGACCTCTGGGAAAAGGTCGAGCCGAGATCAAAGAATGGGGATCTGTGTGCTTAGAGTCTCGGGGAGATGTGTTGCTTGGATCTATTGACTAGATGAACTCACCGCATGTAGGAGGGAAGTGGTTAGACTAGGGTCATTGATTGTAGGGGCTGACATGTAAACCCCTAGGGTTTATGGAGGTAGGTTTTGTGATCCCTGCTGGTGGCCTGATAGAGGATCTCTGGTGGATCTAGGGAACCTATTTAGATTGGATGATGACTACATAGATGAGATCAAAAAGTACCATGACTCATTATTACCATATGACATGAGGGCATTTAAGGGAGGGGATGAGCTGGAGAACTATGCGTTGCATGGGACAGGTGGCATCTGTTTGAATGGGAACAAAGGTAAAGAATTGATTGAGGTTATAAATGACCTTTTCGCTCGAGAAGCAGAAAAGGGTGGGGAAGTGTGTGCAATAAATTCCTCCATAATGACAATCAATTATGCAGAGGATTTCAAGATAGAGTCAGTTTTTAAGGTAGACAAAGAGTCAAAATCGACTATTTTCATTATAGAGCAGGGAAAGGAGAATGTGTTTTCGGACTATGGTGACAGGAGGAGAAGGGTTGATACGTCTAGTGTATCCCTTAATGGGAAGGAAGGGGCAGATATAAGGGGGGACATAATTGGTCGAGACGTTGTGGGAGGAAACAATAGAGTGGTGTTGACAACATCGAGGGCGAAGACATCAGACTTTGCAGGTTTTAAAATAGTTGTGAATAACAACAAGGAGGAGATCTTAGTGCGAACGGGTCCAAAATCTTGGAGGGTAAAAAAGGAAAAACCCACTTTAACCCTCGATCGGGATATAGGAATGTTGGAAGAAGAATCCCTTTGTGCGAGAGGGCTAGTTGGTAGATTCGACTACTGGGCGGTGGAAAGTCGATATATAAATGACTGGGTAGCTGAGAAATGGGGTCCAGTATTGGGTTTACATTTTGACCAGAGGCGGGTACTGCTTTGTGTTCAAAAAATCGGAGGATGCGGAGTTGGTTCTAAAATAGGTATGGGTGGTGAACTAGGGAAGCTTAATGCTAAAGCGTTGACATTGTTCTTTCAACCCAGATAAGGAACGCATCCATTTTAGACACTTTTGGGTCTTGTTACATGGCTTCCCACTAGCTCTGTGGATTTTGGAGGCTTTTAAGGAGATTGGAAATGCCATTGAAAAGTTCTTGCAAGTTGATTCAAAGATTTTGTCAGGTTTAGTTAGGAGGATGGGTAAAATACTAGTGGAAGTTGATATAAATGGCGGAATCCTGGCCGAAATAGACATTGTTTGGAGGGGGAAGGTGATACAACAACATTTGGATTACTTGGGGGTACCTTTCAGGTATTCATTTTGTAAGGAAATCGAGCATCTGAGGTACCAGTGCACTGATATCAATTTCAAAGAGTCGCTTGTATGGGATGCATAGGATAACGATGAGGAGCTGCATATAAAACACGTAGCGACATTGTTTGAGGATGCAAAATGGTCTGACTCCTTGCCTACTCCAGGTCTGGATAGCGATGATGGAATCGGTAAGTCTCTGAATCCGTGTTCAATCATTAATTCTACATTGCATGTTAGTGATTTATTTTGGAGCAAGGCTTTAGGGAAGGAGGCCCCCATGGTAGAGACTAAACCTAAGGAGAGGTTAAAGACAGGTGGGAGTTCGGTTTTAGAATATTTGTCTATGAGGAAAAGGGGCAATAAGAAGGGTTTTAGGATAGAGGCCATAGGATCACCTTTCGATCTTGGGAGGTTGGTGGAAGTGGAGGGTATAGGAAAATCTGTGTAAAGAGAGATCTCTACATATTTAGTGTTAAATGAGGATCAAATATGTGATTTGGTGGAGGGGATGGAAACCTCCAGGAATGGAGGCTCTTTGTGTTTAGTGGGTAAAGGTGACCCTTTTGAGGAGAGGATTGGTGATTTGTCTGGGGGTGTGGTAGTTGTTTCTCTGTCTTGGGATGGGCAGACAAATGGTATATTTGAGGGTAATGGAATCACTATAAATTCTTTGTCTTCACTAAACTTTGATCCTGGTAATATAAGGATCATTGGTATTCTAGTTTACGGGCTACCTCCCCTGAAAATCCCTAGTGATAATCCGTCTGTGGGATTGGAGGGGAAGGTTGAGTATCCTCTAGAAACTACACAAGACCTGGAAGTTGGATCGTTAGACTCACATAGTGGAATATTTTTATAGGACCTAAGTGTAATCTCTGAGATAGATGATTTGATTATAAACTTTATACCATCCTATAGAGATATATTAAATCATGCACCTTTGTCGATTTTTGTTGGGGGGAACCTGTCCCAAAGAATATAGAAAAGATTGGGAAGGGGGAGACTGGTGGGTGTGAGCCTACTCACACCTTGAGGGGAGAAGTTTCCTTATTGAAGTGAGTAGTGTGTGGAGGACTGGAGAAATATTTCTCTCCACTAAAACTATAAGTGCGAGAAAATTAGTGAAAGAGAAAGAAAATTGTGTTAACCCTAGTGTTATGATGAGTGAAGGACCGAGGGCTATTAGAGCACAGAAATACCTGGAAAGGGTTAGAAAATTATAGTTTCTACTCTGAATGTTAGGGGAGTGGGGGGAACCTCGAAGTATTTATCCCTCAAAAGGTTCTTAGACTCATAAAAATCATATGTTTTTCTAATCCAAGAAACCATGGTTTGTGAAGAAAAAGAGAGAGAATTATTTATGAAGCTACTTCCAAATTGTTATTTCTATGGAGTGGATTCTATAGGACTTTCTGGAGGAATGTTAACTACCTAGCATCCAAGAAAAGTTGATTGTTATGATTTCTTGACTCCTGCAGGGATATTGTTGGATGGAGTTGTTAAATATCTAAATAAAAGGTTGAAAGTGTTAAACTGCTATGGTCCTTGTGCTGAAAGAGAGGTGTTTTGGGAAAACATTCAAAGGGATGGGCTTCTCAAAGAACAAAATCTGATATTGGGAGGAGACCTAGATTTTACTACCTCAAATAGATAACTGTGGGGAGCCCATGTTAGAGTTGATCCTTTATAACTCTATTTCAACCAGCTGATACAAGTTGAGGGACTAGTGGATGTTGAGCCGTTAAAGATGCTCCCTACTTGGAGAAATGGCAGAGGAGGTTAGAATTACATTGCTAAGAGATTGGATTTATTTTCGATCTTAGAGGATGTAGCACTGTCAGGGTTATGATACAGAACTTGGGTTTGTAATACGAGATTTCTTATCACATGTCGGTGATTCTGCACTTGGAAAATTATATAGGACAGATTGGCTACCCTTTTAAATTTAACTCAGTTTGGCTTGAGGAACCAGAGTTTGTAAATTTAGTGAGAGAAATATGGAATGGCCTGTTGGGAAATGAGACTTTAAATCCTATGGATGCTTTGGTGAAAAAGCTAAATTTACTTAAGTCTTTGGTAATAAATAGGGAAAGAAAGAAAAAAATGGCAACAAAGGAGGAATTATTAAAGATTGAAATGGAATTGGATACTTTGTACACTAATTCTCCAGAGGGGTTTGAGAAGGAGGAAGAAAATCTGATGGTTCTAGAAAAAGAAAAAAAGAAAATGGTACGTTTGAGATAGGAGGAGGAGACATGGAGGCAAAAGAGTAGGTTAAACTGGTTGTCTTAAGGAGATAGAAATACTAAGTTCTTATGTGTCTATGCCAACTACAGAAAATAGATAAATTCTATATGGGATATTACCAAGGAAGATGGAACTATGATTAATTATAATCAAAGACTACATAAGGAAGCAGTTGTTTTTTTTTCAAAATATCTTCAAGGCACAAGAGAATCTCTATATTTCTAATCGATTAACAATCTTGAAAAATTATCCTAGAATGTTCTCAGAGGAAGAAGAAAAAAGAGTGGTTGATCCAATAACTTTAGCAGAAACATTGTCTACACTAAAAGGTTTTAGTGCTTAAAAAATTTCTAGGCCGGATGGCTGGAATGAAGGATTTTTTCTAGCATTTTCTGACCTTTTGGGAAATGATATTTTGGAGATGGTTGAAGATACCAGGAGAAAAGGTAGGGTTAGTGGTGCTATGAATGCTACTTTTCTTTCTTTTATACCTAAGAGTGAGAAACCATAATCCTTTGGGGGGTTTACACCTATTTCCCTATGTAATTTGGTGTATAAGATCGTTACTAAGATTATTGCTTCTAGAACTAAATCCTGTTTGTTTTTTGGAATTTCTAAGGAACAATTTGCATTTCTTGAGGGAAGACAAATTACTGATGTTATAGGTGTAGTACAGGAAGTTTTACATAGTATCAAGGTAAAGAATATTAAATCCTTGGTTCCGAAACTAGATCTGATAAAGGCCTATGATAGAGTGGACTGGGGGTTTCTTAGACTTGTTTTGCTTCAGGTGAGATTAAGTCTAGAAGCTACATATTGGATTTTAGGGTGTGTGACTTATACAAATTTTGCTATGTTGATAAATGGTGGGCCTACCAATTTCTTTAAGAGTAAAAGGTGATTAAGGAAAGGGTATCCTTTATCCCCTTTACTTTTCGTTTTGGTGGTAGAAGGGATAAGCAGATCCATACAAGAAAAAGTTAGGGAAAATAATATAGAAGGAGTACCCGTGGAAAGAGGCTTAAGTATTACCCATATGATGTTTGTAGACGATGTCATTCTATTTGGGACTGGAAATATTTTTGAATGGGAAGTTTTTAAGGATGTGATGGATTTGTTTTGCAAGGCGACAGGGATGGATTTTAGTCCACAAAAGTCATATTTCCTTGAAGCAGGTTGGAAAGCTGAGGATCTAGCTCTGTTGAAGGAGTTGATGCCCTTTGAGGTAAAACTAGTAGATGTTGGTTTTAAGTATCTTGGGTGTTTTTTAAAACTCAACTGCTACACTAAGGTTCTCTGGAAATGGATGGAGAAGAAATTTGAAAAAATAATATCAAATTGGAGCCATAGATGGCTTACTTTAGGGGGAAAGGTGACACTTGTTAAAGTTGTACTCGAAAGTATTCCTGTGTATTGGAGTTCTCTGGAAAAGATACATAAAGGTATACTCAACAATATCGGAAAGAGAATTTTTAGCTTCTTGTGGACTAGAAAAAAAACTAAAAGAAGGGATGTATTTGATCAGTTGGAAAAAGATTGCAAAATCTAAAAAGGACGGTGGTTGGGGTATCAAAAATATATTTTCTTTTGGGAAAGACTTAGCGACAAAAAGCTTGTGGAGGTGTCTCATGATACCTAACTTTTGGCATGAGGTGATAATCAAAAAATACATCAAGAAGAAAATTGGCATTGAGTGGTTCAGAGAAGGTAAGAAAAATTGGAACGGAGCTTCAAATATCTGGAGAGAACTTACCTCTTCTTTAACTATCTTAATTGATTGGCTGGTGTGGAAACCTAGAAATGGGAGGGATGTTAGAATTTGAGTTGATCCAATGGTTGGGTCACATACTTACTACAAGATGTCAAGGAATCTTATTAATGCTCTGAAGGAAAAAGGTATAGAATATATGGCACAAGTGGGGATAGGTAGGATGGAGAACAAAAGACATACTAGCTAGAAAAAGGCTGAGATGTTGGGGATGGTTGGGGAATAAAGAGAGGAATGGAACAATTTTATAAATGGGCTTGTAGGATCAGGGTTTTATCTAAATAGTGACAAAGACACCTTATTATGGTCTTGGTATACAAAAGGTGGACAGGTAAGTGCAAAACAAGCTTATGAAGTTCAAATGATGGAGACTGTGGAGGTGGAACCAAATTTTTTGGTATGTCGATCTTTGGACTTGGTAGCTCCCACTAAAAGTCAAACTTTTTATTTGGCTCATGCTTGAACAGAGAATTATTACCTAGGAGAACCTGATCGAAAGAGGTTTCAATGGGCCTAGAAAATGTGTTCTTTGTGGGATTGCTAAGGAAAATGTACATCATCTCTTTGTGAAATGTAGTTTTACAAAAGAGACATGGGTTAAAATTAACATGGATTTAAAACTAAAGGTTTGTTGGGAGGGTAAACAGATTGATGGATGTTTACAAAACTAGATAAGAAAAGAAGTAAGTTGGAAAGAACTCCCATGTTTCATATGTTGGGAGGTTTGGAAGCATAGGAATTTGGTTATCATTGAGGACCACACGCCGAATCTAATTAGAGTTTGCAACAAGATTTTACAGGATTTGGGAGAAATAAAATGATCAAATTCTTCTAAGTTGTGCACGGTAGAAAGGCCTCCTTTACTTGACTGGGATTTGGGAGTAGGTTTTTTTGATGGTGCATCACGAGACAAGCGAGAAAAATGTGGGGCCAAAGCTGTATTAAAATCTCATATTGAAGGCACTTTCAAAATAAAGATGAATTGTGGCAAAGGAACTAGCACTAGGGGTGAACTACTTGTTTTGTGGTGCATTTTATATTTTGCATACCTTAAAAAGATAACAAGGTTACAACTGGTGGGTGATTCCAAAGTTTTTATTGATTGGTTTGCAAATGATAACCAATTTTCAACAATTAAAAGCACAACATATATACAAATTTTTTAACAAGGATGGATTATATGTTGCAGGGGACAATGAAGAAGGTTCAAAAAACTTTGAAAGACTCCTTATCTCAAGGATGGATTATATGTTGCAAGGGACAATGAAGAAGGTTCAAAAAAATTTGAAAGACTCCTTATCTCATAAAGTTTTTAGATGCAAGGGTGATGGAACTGTTTCTTTTCTGTTGGATGGAAATAGTATAGTAAAACATAAGAGTTATCCACAATGTTCCACCAAGTCCCCGGGACGGGGAGATGCGAGTGTGGGGAGATGCAAAGGGGGGACGTGTGGAAGTACCCTCAAATTTTAGGGATTTTTGGGAAATGGGGGACGGGGGACATCACATATATAATATAAAAAATATAAAAAATAAAATTTTAAAAATAAAAGCAAAAATGATAATATGATAAATCTCAACAATAACAATTCAATGTTCATCTCATGCAAATTCATTAGTAAATACTAAAATACTAAATACTACTAAATTAGTAAATTGAAAATTCAAATTTGTAAATGATATAAACTATTAAACATGATTCAAAATTCAATTCAAATTCAGTAATGAAATACAGTGATTCATAAATTATAAATGAAAGTTGAAACATAAATAGTAAAATAATAAATATTGATACATTGATTTAAAAATTAAATTCATCATTCATCATTCTAGAATCTAATTAATTAAATTTAGTACTAAGAAAAATACTTATTAATTAATTGTGTTTTAAAATTTATAAAGTTATATAACGGGCACAAGTTATAAGATGGCATATGATTTTCTTAAATGGGAGTGCGGCTGGGGTTCTACCCTAGCCGCCGTTCTACACCTTTCTCTGATGTCGATGTCTTCACAGAGCTCGGGATGCATCGCTTAGGCATGGAGGCAGCCTTGAAGGTGCGGATGCGTGAGGCTCAGGGGATGTTTGTTGCTCCAGCAGTCAACATTTCTGAAGCTTCCGAAGCTCCTCTCGTTTTGGTTCTTGGGGTGGTTAGGGTTTCTTCCTTAGTCGTTTCCCTTTATTCTCTCCCATGATTCCTCATCCGGACGATGTCCCTCTGCATGTTCATGTTTTTGGTTGAAGGTATCTGTGTTTTTTTCGCTAGTAGCTCCGCCCTGGTGGGCGGTTATGGTTTCTCTTGCACGGAGTTTGGTCCAGTGGCGACGGATCTGGTTTATTTTGGGTGGATCTATTCGGCTTCACCTCTCATCCTCATCTTGATCTGATTTGGCGTTTCTTTGGTGGCTCTCTCATGGTGGTTTGTTGGCCAGGTGTTGGGTCTATGGACTTGGGATCTGATGCATTTCATATCGGTGCTGGGTTTTGTACTTCTTTTTGGAAGCTGGGTCAGAGGTTTGAGGTCCACTATTGGGCATGCAGTGTTCTTACACTTTGAAAGTGGTTAATCTTTTCCAACATTTTGAAACATGATGGTTATATAAACCACAATATGTACATGGATTCTTTCTTCCATTTTTACATACAAATTTATCATGCTTAACATAATCAAAAGCAATTGAATGATAAACAAAATTATACCTTGAACATTCACCTTTATCGCCTCTTTGAAGAGGTGAATCTGAAGAGTTACAAGCTCTCCTTTGAAGAAAAACAACAGTGTTCTTGTCCTCATCACTGTCACAACTCTTTCATTTCACACATTCACATTCATCTTGAACACTAGCCTTGCATGCTGGAGGGATTGAACTTTCAACATAAGTTCTTGAAATTTCACCTTTAAAGCCTTCTCGAGGAGGTGAACTTGAAACAAAATTTGTTCTTGGAACTTTTTCCCTTGTCTCCTCGACTTTGGAATTTTCTTCATCTCTTCGTTCATATCCAAGACCACAATACTTGGGTCTTTCTTCAACAACAATAGGCTCAACAATGCCTTGTGCATGCTTGCCTAACCCTTTACCTTCATAGCCCATTTTTAACAATAACTTGGACCCTATTCCTCTTGTGTGATTTTCAAAAACACCAAAACATTCTTCTTGAGAGGAATTAGAAGATAAACTAACATTGCATACCTTATATTCATGCATGTACTTGGTAAGGGTTTCCTTTGCCTCATGGAGTTGAATCTCCATCTCATGCAACTTTGCAAGAAGCTGGTCTTTCTCCTTTTTCATGGCCATCAACTGCTCTTCAAGGGAAATGCTCTCATTTCTGTCTTCACACATCTCTTTCATCAAATATCTCATGGTTAGAACTTCCTTCAACATCTCTTTGTCAAAGAACTTGGATTTTGAAGATGTATGAGAACTACCAATGTTTGAAGCTTCCTCCATCCTTGCAAGATATCAAACTTCAACAAAAAACTTGCACAAATACCAACAACTAAATCTCAAGCTATCAATGGCAAATACATGAGCAAAACAAACTATGCTCTGATACCACCTGATCTGAAAATAGAAGGCTGACTTGTTATGCTATGCAAGCACCCTCTACTTCATTAAAATAAACTTTACAAGACCTTTCTTCATGTGTTAAAATATGCAAGATAGATTATGTGTTAAGTTCATGCATCTTCTTTTAAATGTTCATGTGTGAGGAAATGTTCTCTTAAATGGTTAAATAAGTGATTTAAATAAAAACACAGCAACATAACTTGCATCAAATAAACCATCAAACTCACAACAAGAACAAGATGATAAAGGAGTTCACCCCTCTCCGGGATACATCTCCTTGAGCCTCCATCAATGGCCTTGGATCTATAGGACTAATTTGTCAAATATTCTTTTACAAGATGCTACTCAACTCCAATGGAAAAATAGACTGTACCATTGGGATCAGAATACATAAAAACCCCCAAAATGACTAATAAAACTCTGAAAACGGATCATGGCTCATCTGGGCATGACCTCTTCTACATGTGGCCTTAAGCTTCCCTGAGATTATCTGTGGCAAAAACACCTGTAAAAGTCCTCAAAAGCCTTTGAAACCTGTCCCAATGTGTTCAGAGCATAACAATTAGTCAAAAATGACTATTCAGTCACAGAAAACAAACTTGGACTCACCAAAACATGACCTCAATCAATGAGGGCTTCAAGCTCCCTAGAGCTTGCTGAAACTTCAATGGTTAAAAACCTGAAAAAGAAGTCTTCAAATGGATTTGAAAATAGTGCCAATCGATTCTGAATGTCCAAAAACCCCTAGCTGGGCTTTTATGGCACCTCATTCGGCCAAAAAATGAAGAAGATAGGTCTCCTGTCATTCTCTTCCTTCAAGCTTGCTGTCTCTGATTCGCCAAAACGCACCTCTGTACGATGAACCCAGAACACGCTCCAAAATGCGTGATTAAGCCCAGCACATGAGCATAACCAAAAATGGTCCAAACTGTAGGACGGTTATGGGTGCACCAGCCCCTAACCACCAAAACCACGGGCACATGAGTACCATACGATCATGCGCAAAATAGGAAAAGGGATGAGTTTTCATTGGCGAATAAATATCCAACAAGTGTCGGCATATGGTTGTAAAAACAGTTTCATAAACTGAATCCAAAACCGCACACGCACATTGTGGCAGGGTCATATGCCATGGACCATGTGACCGGAGGCACAACCGCTTGCCATATGTAAAACCCACGCGGTTTTCATTGTGGTCATATATGGAACCGGGGCTGGGCTCCGTGTGTAACACCAACTCCCACAAAAACATTATAGTATGGTCATATGTGTAACATAATGGAACCATGAGTCGGGGCTAAGCCCCCGCCTGAACCCCCGCCAAATCAAACGTTAATCAAATTCAAATACAATAAAAACCATATAATAAACAAGGCATATGGTATGGTGCGTTGGCAGGGTAGACTTTGTTAAAGCTTTCACGGTGGAAGGAGGTCCGGGGTTCAAATCCCACAAACTCCATAAATTTTGAACAAACAACCAATGCCATGGTGCCACGTGGCATCCCATGACTGGGCCACGTGGCACCACACCATTTGCCAAAAATGATGCCACGTGTCGACAAATGATTCACCCAAATCTACCAATCCAAAACTGCCACATCGGCATGTGCCAACTCAGCTCTTCCACATCAGCGTATGGTCATGCCACGTCATCATGTACGGATTGTATGGACTACACAGTCAGCATCCTTTTTTTACCTGTTTGACGATTCGAACAGATCGCGATATCTCTCGCTCCCGACATTCGTTTGAGACGAAACAAGTTGCGTTGGGTTCACAACGATGAGGCCTATCCTCTCATTCACTTTGAGGAAATTCTGAGAACGTTGATTTTTGAGCTAAAATTTGACCGCTGGTCTAGATTTTGATCACATAATTACTCATTATCCAGTCTCCTATATTTTAGGGGATAGTATTCCATCTGGAGAATATTCTCTTTCGGTTGACACTTCAGTTTGAGTAGTTGAGTTGAGTTTAGATGTTGCATTGGTTTTATCACCATGCAACATTGGGATCATCACCATGATAATTAGACCTTGCCTTGGTATCATCACCAGAATGGTGCATTACCATTGATTCCTTGAGTTAACTCCTCACTACTCTCTGTTCATTCAGTTAACTGAAGACTAGTGACTAGTTAATTCAACTAGGTGGCAATTCACTCCCGTAACTACCTGAGAGACTAGACTAGGTGGAAGTTCACTCCCGTAACTGATGCTATGTGTCTAGATCACTCTAGATCACCACTATGGCACATTGGTTCACCTCCAGTGCAAACTCATTGAGCTATACAAAGTATATCATGTGTAAACTATTCATTATTAACAATGGTTAATGATAATTCTTTCATTCTTTCTCTCCTTCTTCTTCTTTCTCAAATTCTCTATGCAAATGTGTGTATTATTGTTTAGATAGATCTATTCTATGCAGGTTCAACACATTTACATGGTATCAAATCCGATAGATTTCTAAGCAAAAGCTACACAAAAATATTTTGCAAGTACAAAAGATTGAAGACAACGGAAAGATGAATTTCCAAAAAGAATTCATTCTTATATGTTACAACTATTTTTCATGGAAGGTGAAAATAGCCATTCATCTCCGAACCAAAGGGTTGTACAGGTTAACCTTAAATATAGATATAGAACTGACATCATCCATAGAAAAATCCAAGTACTTAAATCGCATGGATGAGGCACTCAGAACAATTTGCAGTCTTATTTCTCCCGATCTCCTTTTTCATATATCTTCCTGTAAGACTCCCAAAGAAGCCCGAACCACCTTGGAAGGTCTCTTTGGAAAACAGGACGATATGAGGGGACACATGCTGGAGGTGGAGCTGCTCACATTGGATCCAAAAATCTTCAAAAATATCCAAGATTTCTTTACAAAATTCAAGGATTTACTGTCGCAACTCAAAGCTTGTGGGGTTGATAAATCGAAGGAGGAGAAACAAATGGTTCTCACCATTCTCTCCAAGATTGGTCTTGAATTCTCTGTATTCATATCCACATTCCATACTGTCAGATTCACCTCTGGAGCCACCTGGAAGATGCCTTCTCTTGAGGACTTTATCGAATCCTTGACACAAGAGCAAACCAAGCTCATCAACATGGTCACAATCAAAGGCCCAAGGGCACATGCAATCACTGTGCATGATGGAAGACAAAAATATCAGAAATAGAAATATAAATATAAGTGGAAATCTCATGCACATCTGAAGAAGGAAGGGTACACAAAACCCTTCACCGATGCCTTCGGATCCAAAGGGGAAAAGGGAAGAAAAGGGGCGAAATTCTCATACTGTCACAAAGGATTCGATCCAGAATCCGCATGCATGAAAAATAAAATAGATCTGATGTATAAAATACTTCATCAAAACAACCTTGGAGATCGAATCCTCGAGTGTGCCAAGAAGAATAAGCCAGAAGATCTGAATTCCAAGAAAGACAATTCTAGCCATGCCTTGATTGCCATCAACTCCTCTCCCGATGCTTGGATCGTTGATTCAGGAGCATCAAATCATATGGCTACATCAAAGGCAGTATATTCTTCTTTGGATGCATGCAAAGGTCCTCCTATTCTGATGGGGGACAACTCTTCTTTCGAAGTCACATGCAAAGGAAGGATTGAACTCACCAACGAAATCTTCGAGAATGTGTTGCATGTTCCCAAGCTTTCTGATGCAGGAGCATCACTCAACTACCAAGCGAGCCAGCGCGTGGAGAAAGGGAGACAGCTGGACAAGCCAGTGAACTTCATATTTTGAATTTACCTTGGTATTGTTGCGCCGCCGTTTAATCAAGGGCATTTAAAGCCGAGCGCACTTGTATTAT
>JASDQU010506365.1:64341-75902 GCA_032191745.1 Picea mariana | reverse complement strand
AGAGAGTGCATTCCAGTGTGGTTTATAGTTCCTAAGCGACGATTCAAACAAAAAAACTTTAGATAAATGGAAAATCTAAGGACCGTAAGAACAAAATTGTCAATAAATATAAACTTTCACGTTAAAGATCTGAAAACTTCAGTACAGTCAAAGCATAGCCTATAGTTTGCAGAAACGAAGATAATAATAAAGAAGAAGTAGCTCGACTCACACTGAATCCTCGACCTCTTAAGTTTCGTCTACCACTTTTTGCACAGCCAGAACATAATAGAATTATACATGCTCTCTTTTCGTCTATGTAAACAGGCAATGCAATTTACCACAATAAAATTAGAACAGGCTCATTGTTTAAATTACCTTAAAGTTGCTTCTTCCGTGTCATTGTAATTGATTAAATGAAAAGTATGGAACCATGTACGAAGTATGATCCGATCTTCGTACGAACTGCCACATAAATTATGGCCATATAATGCATGTATATATAGAGTTCCTTGTTTATTCCCAGCGGATGGGGCATGAAAATGAAAAACAAATAGTCACTACTCCCCAGCTTAGTTTACTTCCCGAGGCCAACAGCCCAACCAATTCTAACTCGAAACGCATAGCGAGCCAAATCACACAGATATGTAGATATTATGAGTTCGTAGCACTGGGTTCAAAGCGCACTGGCTTCAAAGCATAGTACTGGCAGGTTGACTGCGTTCAAAGCATAGTACTGAATGACAGTGAATGACAATAAAAAAGACGTAACCATAATTTCAGGGGATTAAAATGAAGTTTACGGTCTAAACTTTAATTAAAAGCTTTATAAACTAATTAAACCATTCCAAATATGCATTGGAATAAGCAAAGGCTGCAATAACGCTTTAAATCTATAAACCAATAAAATGTTAACAAATATGTATATGTATATTTTTTTAAATAAATAAATACAAATGTGGTAAGTTAAACATTACAGTTTTTAAAAAAATTAAAAAGTCAACCTAAAGTAATGTGAGTTCAACGATGAACTCATCGCTATAGTCCTTGCGCTTTCGGCAGGGACTAAAAATATGTGGCATATATGTTATACTCATCCATTTAAATTTTTTCCAATCTATTTTTTTTTAAATAAAATTTTATTAAAAATAATTTAAATTTTTTTATTAAATGATGACGATATTATTATTATTACTTTTTAAGGATATTATAGTAATGAGTTTGTATTTTATATGACATTAGTTTGTTTTTTTATTTAAATTTGTGGGTGAAAAACTTAAAAAAATAAATATATATTTTTTGATATAATAAAAATATTTGGTTTTTCTCATTTCCGATTAGTTGATACATTTGAAGTTTTATCAGTGCCTTCAAGTATTTCAATGTTTTTCAATAATTGTTTTTATTCTTTGTGGCATGCATCCTTCCATTGGGAGTTGTTATCTTGGCATTAGTTTTGACAAAGTGAAAATTGACAAATCTAGAGAGAGGCCAGCACGTCAATTAATATATTGTGTGCACATGAATAATGCTCGAGAAAGTCAATTAGTTTATTCCATGGGAATTAATAATAACTATTAACTAAGAAGTTGGTCATTCTAGTTGGGTCTAAGCAACTACCACACTCATATGTACATGGTGTATTTCATGTTGTGATTTTGTAAAGACAATACTAACTACCACACTCTTATGTATTTGACTTGTACACTTTATAAGGTGTAATTTTGATAAGACAATATCATGTAATATAATAAATATTATATAAATTAAAATATATATTATCAAGTTTAAAATGTTTTAATTTTATTTTAAAAATTTGAATTTTTTTAAATGTTATTTGCATTTGCCTCGCTCTACTCAACCGAGAGAAAGTTCAACTTAATCCTAAAACTATATGGCAGCCACAATAAAGTATGAACGTGGCCAGAGATCATGAGGCCAATATTGCTTGTATGTGACAATGTATGACAAATCTATAAACTATGTGTCACCATGGAGCAACATGTATTCCTCCATCCCTTGTGATCCTATGTCGAATTCTTTGAATTCCAACCTTTTTGACAGTGTAGGTAATTGTGTTAATTTTTCTCATTTATTTAAAACTCTCATAAGCTAGCCCCTAGTTAGCATATTGTTGATGTTTCACGATTCAAAATCTTAGTATTTGAAATAATAATCCTCTTCAATCCCCATATTTTAATGTGTTTGTAGTCTTGGTGGATGTTAATCATCATTATCATCAATAATCGTATGGTGTTAGCTATCATCTCCATTTCAAAATCTACTGGAGCACTCACTCTCGCTGGAGCACTCCTTATCGCCCCTTCTCTCGACCTCGAAACTGTTGTCCCTAAGCCATACTATCCCCTTCATGGAACCGTATCCATTGACGCCCCATTCCTCCTTAGCCATGTCTATCAAAACCTCGCTGGCGAGGGCTAGCGATATGACCGGGGTGGGAAGAATAGTTGGGGTTACAAGGCAAGGGGAAACCGGTGATGAAATACCGCCAGATTTATTGGCCCTTATGATGAAATAAGTGGTATTGTGCGAGCCTAATGGCATGACCCTGTGGTACTTCTTCTTAGTGTAAAACCTTCGGGCCTTGATGCATTTTTGCGCCTGCAGTTCATGTAATCTTCGCAGCTCATAGAATCAACCTTGCAATGTCCCCTCTGCATCGTTTCCCTTGTTATTATTATTATTACGCCTCTGTTCTTTGCGCTTCTCGGCCTTGCGGTTGGGTTTGTGGTTTTCCCAGTGTGCAATGAATTAGGTTATATATATAGTTATCCAAAAATGTCATTATGAGGAAAACTTTGCAGGAAAATACATTGATACTTCTCCACATTTGTGGATAGCAGTCGTAATAAACTCATTGGCTTAGACTAGTGCACCTTGTTGAAGAGAATTCAAACTAGGAACCTATGGGAATAACAATATTTTTTACTCTCTCTCTCAATTATTTTAAAATCAGTATAAAATGGTAGGAGAAAAGTTTTGTGTCAATGTGCAACATGAATGAATATAACCATTTTTTATGAAATTTCCTCTGAATGACACCTTTATCGAATCAAGTACATGCCTCATGCTATCAACAATGGGTGTTGATCAATTATAACATAGGATAAAGCCTTCGTTTTAAGATGGACTACTCCAAAAAATATTGTTTGCATACCTTAACTATTGGTTTAAATTCCATATGGAATTTTATCCTACAATTTGTTCTTGCCATTTTTAAACCTCTTGTTTTTTGACCTAATTTTCCAACTAATCTTTTAAATATAGGTTGAAGATGTGCTCCAATACTCAGAACTCCATTTCATTTAACCAACCATGGACCAAATATCTTAGAACCAATATTTGCATATTTGGAAATATAAAAAAAAAATTATATCTATAAAGTCTTCCATAATGTGCTTTCTCTATGCAACCATGACCCAAACCCTTCATACCCAATATTTGCAAATTTAGAAATATATATTGAATTTATTTGAACATATAGGTAATGTTTCCTATTTACTTGCTCGACATCTTTGTTATTGGTTTTATGCACTGATTATGACTGTGCTTCAAATTCAAAGATGTCATCGCATAAAAAGAGAATCAAACTAAAGAAAGAAATTGATTTCCGAGGGGCATTGTATGGTGATACAGCAGGTCTCCTCAATAAAGAACAAGATCCACTCAAATGGGATGAGGTCTTCCAGATGTTCAAAATTCAAAAATTTCCCATCGATGTTGAATACCAAGATCAACTCTGAATCTTCAAGAATATTCAGAGGTCAGAACTACTCAAGGTGGCAGCTCATCCTCCAATTCTCCCTTGCATAGATGCAATTGTGTGGATTATCGAGCATGTGGACCTGCAAAATAGATACATACTCAACGCTATAAGGAATCCCATAACATCATTCCAAGCAGTGGATCTAGCCAAATATTATGATTTGGAAAAGGGAACCCAAAATTTGGATGAAGAACTGCTCAGTGAGTTCCCATACAAAGCCAATGACCTGTTCAAAATCTGGTACAAACCAAATATAGTTTTTAAACATAGGTGATGTGGGAACTATCAAAATACTAGACTAAAAACGCCCTACCAATACATAGTGGCAATGCTTTGCAGATTATATAGAAAGAAAGATGCTTCCAAATTCACCTTCTCACTAATGCATCTTATCTATTATTGCACAAATGAAGGGATAAAATTCAACTGGGCTGATATCTTATAAAAAAACCTAGTAGAGACTATCGCATTTGTTAAGGACACTGAGCTCGAGACATTTCCAAAATTTCACATGTTATAATATCTATTGGATATCATGTGTGTGGCGCATTGATACACTAAGATGTGTTGGGCATGGCAACCAACAGAACCATCAATACACATTTATTGCAAGGTGCTCTGAGAACATAAGTACACAATAGAATACCACAAGATATGCAACCACTTCTTTTCACCTTTGTATGAATTCATTTTCTATGCTCCAGCACCATGCATGACAAATAAGGAACTATCAATAATAAAAAATATTGGAGACTGGTATCTAATGGAACATGGTACTTACATCAGAATATATGGAGCTACCAAATCTCCCCATCTGCTCCCAATATTTGTCCCCGACAAATTGGTGCTACAAGAGCTTACCTACCAAACGATTATCCATGGAGTTGGGGCGACACTCTATCGTAACAAGAAATATATATGGCCCTCGCTCCCATTGTGGACTAGATCATATTGTTTCGCTAGTCTCAAGCAAGCTCAAGCTGAAGTGGATACAATGATATCATATGGCTTTGGAGAAGAACGATTTAGGAGGCATGACCCCAAGAAAGTTGTTAAAGAGTACTGCATCCAGAACAAGTACACTTGGGAGTACAACGTTTTGGGAAGAAGAAGAAAACCATTGTGGAGCACAGACTTATGATGATGTCATTGCTAGAAGGCAGGGGTAGCCATCTTCCTTCAAACTACTCTTGCAAAGTTTTCCTTAACCCTTTGGTGTATGGGCATGACTATATATGATCATCAACTTGACGATCTTTTATACATATGTTTAGATATTGTCTAGCTTACTTCATTTTATAATGTATATATAAGTTGAAGGTGCAATGACAACAACAAATGCATATTCAACACTGTTCAACATGTTTATGCATTTTGTAACTCTACTACAGGGGCATATGCATTGATAAAGTATGTAATGATTAATTACTTAAAGAGAAAAAAACAACAACTTTCAAAATAGAGTATAGATCATGTTTTCTTGTTCTCTTAAAATTAATTGGCATGGGTATTCAATATCATTAAGAAATGTTTTCTTTTTATGTAAAATTGGCATGATTTTCAATGTATTAAAAACCTGTCAACATTCAAAATAAATAATTCAATTTTCTCTTATTTTGTATTTTGGAAACATAGATGCATATATAACTATCCAGTTCACTTGACCAGTGTACTTAAAAAACTAAAGTGAAACTTAAGATACCCCCCACTACGTAGATTTAATATAGTTGGAATGCAAGCAAAAGAGACCCTTATGTGGATGGATCAATGACATAAATGTTTGCAATATGTTGCGGCATATCTTACTAAAAAAAATATAAATGCTTCTACACTACATATTTCCAAGATGTTGTTGCACATTTTTCCAGTAGTTCCAACTTGCAACAATCATATCATTAACGTTCTTAGTCAAGCTCCAAACTCGTAGGTTCATGACCATGTCTGTAGTTTGGAACGAAGAAGATATCCACTACGAGGTCAAGACTCATCATGAACTCATTGTTACCACACAGGGCAAGCCATCATGCTTCAAACTACTCCTGCCTTGTTCTTCTTAATACTTAAATATATGGGTGCATATACATACTTATAAACTTGATGAACTTTATACATGTATATATAATGTTTAACTTTCTCTGTCTTGTAATTTATATATAACTTGAAGATGCATCGACAAATTTATATACAACTTGAATATGCACCGACAATAGCAAATGCATTGTCAACACTGCTCTAGCCTGTCTATTCATTCTGTAACTCTATCACCACGCTCTTGTGTGGTTTAATAAGGCAATCATTTGATACTTATTCCTCCAGTATTTAGAACATAATCCAAGGTTTTTCTACATGTGATAGCTATCTTTCCATTCATCCACTCTCACTTTTTCTCCCCACATTGTCTATTACACAACCACATTGTTGTGACTACCTATATTTCCTTCCTCCCTCCATTACAATTTTCTATAGAACGCTTTTGCTTACAAGAATTTTATATTTCATATATTAAATTAATCAACATTGCTCCTATAATTTAGGGTTTTTCCAACACTCTGTGTTGATACATTTAATTTTATCTATGGAGAAATGCATGATCTATTTCTATTACAATATGACAAACAAATCTGTCACATATCAAACCACTCTATTAAAAAAAACAAGGTTGGGGATAATATATCTTATTCCAAATGGATGATATATTAGGTTTATTTCATAGTAAGATGTTTTCTTCATAGTAACCATTGTTATAATTTTTCCATCTTCATTATAGGACTTGCAATGAAAATATGCTCCTCTCGTCCAATCTGTAATGCCCATATCGACACCATGGCGTCCCCAATCAATTATTTAGCAAAAAAAAAAATTGTATGCATGTTTTTATTCCTCTTAGCTTTGTCATGCTTGCTTAACCATTGTCCTCTTTCTTTGTCGCATGTGCCCATCTCTTAATCAAGACAAGAACATACTCCTCAATTTCTTATTTTACAACAAGATTTGTGAAAAATATAAAATGATCGAAGCATGTGCTGCTACAACACATACATTATTATCTCGTGGAATAGATAATGTGAGTTATTAAAACCCTCCAACCTGCATAAACCCTAATCATGTATTGTCTAGTTGGAGAACTCATATCAAAAAACATTGTTGTTAAATAATTTTCGAACTAAGGGCCATAGTGTGAAACACCCAAATTTCATTATTCTAACTAATTATAGAAATAATTGTGTTATAGCATCATAAGGCACTCACCAATGTCACAAAACGTTGCATGGACAAACAAATCTACATGGTCTTCAACTTGGGAAATTAGTAAAAAATGGGGAAAAAAATCAATACGAAAAGGTAGGCATAACTCAGTCTTGGAAAAACTAAGAAAACTCGACAAGCTTAAAAACATGGAAAACTAGAACAAATGCAAAGACATCAGACAATTTTGCGCCACTTGTTAGTGCTACTATCCCGTATTATTTACTTATCAGGCCTAGGATATATTTTCTCACATTTACATTATATAAACCTATGGTTTCGTGTTAGGATTATAATTTCCACCTTGGGGTGCATCAGAAGTGGTGGTGGTATTTGGTTTGTTTTTTGTTAAAAAACAATAAAACAATATTTAAATAATATATCATATATATTGATATAAATATATACACAACTTGTTTTACCTTTTGATTGAATACATGGGATAAGAGGTAGAGGTTTTGATCATAAAAAAAGGTAAACTACTCTTTATCTGAAAAAATCAACGAAGTTAGTTCCACACATCTAGATTTTTTAAAAGTAAAATGCATAAACATCAAACTAGATTGTCAGAAATGGATATGTGTTATGTATCATGATAGGGAAATCATGTGTTCTCTTACTAGTGGTAAAAATGAAAGCACAATGAAACAATGGTCTCATCCATGAACACAATTATGGTGCATATAATAAACTTTATACATCAACATTAAATGTCTATTTGTAACATAAGACAAAGAGACCCTTGCAACTATGTCTATAGTCGCAATCCAAGGTTCCTTTGCAACTTGCAGCAATTGGTATGCTTGAGAGGCATATAAGCCTTACCTTTGTAAAGAAGTGACCATATCCTCTTATCACAATTAATGTTTGACATTTGGCAAGCAACCCATGCTTTTTGACCCTATTGAATTTTCAGCATGGGCAACAAAAAAATATAGATTATTTTTTCTATGATATCCACTAGCCAATTTTTTTTTGTGTGTGTGTTGAAGATTGCTCCAGTAATCTCTCTTTATTTATTGTGGAACATGTTTATCACTTGTTGTCTTTTGTTATTTTCTTTGATTCATTTAGTTTTGTGTCATTGGTAAATAGATTATAATCAATGCAAAGGTGAAAAATTGAATGGTTGTTAAACTTGACTCAATGTTCAATGTCCATATCTTGCTTTTCCAACAAGAAGTTATGTTGATCAAAACCATTTTGAAGAGAAAGCTATACAATCAAAAAAAAAAAAAACAAGGTTGACATAACAAAGTTAAGGTATGTTATTCTGAGCTTTTGTTTTCCTTTTTATTCAATTTTTTCTAATATCATAAGTTTGAATACCATAAACTAAGAAATGTCAAAAATAGTCGATGATGAAAGATATCAAGCTAAAGAGCAGTATATTCCACATAGTAACATTGACCATGTCCTGCAAATCAATGGTCTCTTTAGATTGGATGCATTTTCATATATTCATTTGGATTGTTTATTTGATGCATTCCATGTGCTATTGCACTTTTGTCACTCCTCCATTGAATTGAGAAATGGATTAATAGATCATTTCTTGGCTTGTTTAAAAAATTATGACCTAGAGGCATTGGAATCGTATCAGTATGAGATAGCAACTGATTTTCTATACCAATTGCATGGAGTCCACGATGTACACATACATCTTTCCAGAATGAGACTATCTGCCTCTCCAAATGTAAATATTAATGAGAGAGGACTATGGGGAGATACATTATGCATACGATGGCTAGAAAAATGGTTGAACATACCAGTTGCAATTTGGTCACTAACAAGGAAAACAAGGTATATGTATTTCAACAAAGATGGAGATATAGAACCATATTTCATCTTGTTCCATGATGCAAACCCTGTTAGTGGTCATTACGAACCATTTCTTTACAAAAAAATATCCACATGCAAATTTGAAGAAACTAATACTTACCTATCAAAAATGTGCAAGAACCTTGAATGCCACTTGAATTCTATCATGCATAGGATGGATGCTCATGGATTAAGAAGAGCAATAACCAACACATCTAGTTGTGGGGATAGTCTATTTGTAGAAATTTGCTACTTGATAGCAACAAACTTCAATGTCCAATCCTTGAGACTTTATATTGTGCAATAATTATGCAATGCAATTACAAGTAGTGACCCCAATGCATTTCATTGCTTACATCAACACTTGTCATGTAATGTCATACATAGTTCAGAAATGATCAATGATTGGCAAGAGTATCTTGTCAAAATGGAAATGCCATATTAGAAGGGAAAGATAGAGGGTGGGCCATTCTGTTTACAATGGATATCAATCATTTTCAATGTAAATATTCAAGTATGGTCCTCCCATTGCCATAACATTGTAACCCTCTACTTTGCTCACTTGAGCTATGATCGAACAATGGATTTGTTTTCATTTGAAACAAATACATTTCACGTTCACTATGAATCATTAATAAGAGAAAATGGAAATAGTATATGGAATTCACATTGTAGCCAAGCTACAATGGATCTAGACAAAACACGTGGGATTGACCATCAGCTAGTTACAGATGTTCCAGTTACAACAAATATCAACAATAATGCATTGCTTCTTGAACACACCTTGGAAAAACACCATCATATATATCCTGTACATGGGAAGGATAAAATGTTGCTTCCAAATACTTCTTCCACTAATCTAGACAACACACGTGGGATTGGCCATCGCCTAGTTACAGATGTGCCAGTTACAACAAGTATCAACAATAATGCATTTCTTCTTGAACACACCTTGGAAAAACACCATCGTTTATATCATGTACATGGGAAGGATAAAATGTTGCTTCCAAATACTCCTTCCACCTCCGATATGGATTTCCATAAAAAAATCACACATGCTACTAAAAATCATGCACTTTCTTGTCGCAAAGTTTAAAAAATGATCTATGAAAACAACAAATGTGAGGACAAATTCCCCATTAGACATGGACTAAAAAGACATGTAGATGAACACCATACAAATCCCATTGAACCAACAATGCTTCTTACCAAAATAACATGATTAACATATCCTATGCTGGAACATACACCTTCCTATACAGCTATTGAACATAAGTGAGCAATAAATAATATATCTATTATGCATGTCCATGTAACAAAGAATGTTTCACAAGAAACATATCTAAAGAAGCTACATGACACACCTAAGAACACATGCGCAATTTGCGAGCAATTGCATTTTTCACACAACATTAGATGCTTCACTGAAGACTTGCAAGAAGAATATATGATCTTAACAACAACTAAAAAAAAAATCTCTAGTAAGAAGATATGCCTTCCTTGCAAGAGAGCTGTCCAAAATGGAAAATTTCCAAAATTTGCAACAACTGAACAAATAAGACGTAGCATGCCATTACCAATGGTAAAGACACTTCCATAACTTGAAGAGAGACTTGTATCACTCATAATTGCATTTGCACAAATTAGGCAATGGGGTTACAAGCAATCCCATATGGGCTTGACAGGATCAATTATCAATGTCCCTGTGCACATGGATGTTGTGCAAAAAGCCTTGCCACAATTCATGGATGAAACAATGAAAATTGGTGTTTCATTAAAAATATGATTGCAATACAATAATGCATACCAGACCGGAAAAGTACGTGTAAACATTTTCATGAGAGCACTGAAAGAATTATGTTCCAGATCTCTATATAAGGATTAAAAAATCTTTATAAACACGCAATGGAGTGTTGTTTTGGAACAATACAATCACAATTGCATAGACAATGATAATCCTGATTGTGTAAGTGATATGGATACTGAATCGGATAATGAAATACCAACTGAAACATTAGTACATGGATTCATAGAATCCCAACACATTTACGATTTGCAAGACAAGATCATTGAAGTTTCACCTTCTAAAGGGCAACATCCACTTGGAATTTTCAAGGACAAATTTGCAGAAGAAATGAACTTTCAAACCTTGTTCTATAGTGATCCACATGACGATGACATTGTAAAGAGCTTTAGTTACCTAAAAATAGTAAAATGGGAATTGCCACACGCTAGCGGTGATTTCTCATGTCACACAACAAATTTGTTTTTCAAAACAATGCGAATAATAATTGACAAAGTACTCTCTTGCATGTGGATACAAATAAGAAAGGTACAACTAAGAGGAAGAACAATATTAGCAAGAGATGTAAAGTACAAACCAAACTTGGAAAAAATACTCAAATATGATATTGAATACATAGACTTCAAAAACATCCACATTTCTCCTGATTACCTTCACCAAATACAAAAACATATATTTGCAATGATACGACAATTGGGGCCACCAACCTTTATCGTCAAATTCACAAGTACATATCATAAGTGGACTCCACTAGTCTCTACATTGATTGAGTTGTATAAGAACAGGGGAAATCAAAAGAACACTAAAACATTGGAAGACAATGACATTGACTACCTCATAAGAAAGGATCCAGTGACATGTAGTCATTACTATAGACATAGAATAAATGCTCTAAAGCATTTGATATGTCATGACAAAACATTGTTT
>JASDQU010506365.1:38661-53371 GCA_032191745.1 Picea mariana | reverse complement strand
AATAATAAAAGAAGAAAAAAGGGGGGGGGAACTTATAAGAAATATGAATTATGGTTTTTGAGGAAAACCTAATGGGATTAGGTCAAAAAAAAGAGGATAAAAGAAAGGGAAGGGGGGAAAAGAAAAGGGGGGATCTGCTATGAGATAGGGTTATGATGTCAAAATTGCAACTGGATTGATTTCTTGTAGGAGTTGGGGACTTTCTCAGCTGTGATAGAGTGGTAGCTCAGCCTTGGAGGCGAGCTGGGAAGCTAGGTTACTGTCTGGATTGTGTGTGGCCCCTTTGCGGCTCGGGGGGCTAAGGGGGAAGGAGAGTACCCCTAGTGTTTGGCTGGGAGGTACCGGTGAGTTCTTTACGGTCGGCGAGCAGGAGCATCAAGGAGCACGCGGACGCCAACCAGAGCGGGCGAGCAGGCCAAGGTATGTTTTCTTATTTTGATGGAATGATAGTCTCTGGTTGCATATGAAAATTTAGATGGCTGTGTTTATATTTGATGAATGCTTTCAGTTTTGTGATAAAGATTAGATAGAATGGTTGCAATGAACCACAGGAATCGACCCATCTTATGTTGAAAAAAAAAATGAGCAGGCCAGTTTATGGTTCTTCGTCTTGGCACAGTTTTAGGGTTCTCTTTTCATATGATGAGCGCTTTTCTTTTTACTGGGCGTTTTCACTGTGGGTTTCTCTTTTCCTGTGATGGGCGTTTTTATATATCTAGTGGCAGCCTTTTTCACTGTGGGTTTCTCTTTTCTTGTGATGGGTGTTCTTATATATCTAGTGGCAGTCTCTTTTACCGAGGGTTTCTCTTTTCCTGTGATGGGCGTTTTTATATATCTAGTGGCGGTCTCTTTTACTGAGGGTTTCTCTTTTCCTGTGATGGGCGTTTTTATATATAATGGAAGTTTTTCTTTTCTTTTCGGTGGGTTTCCTTTTTATTTGCTGAGCGTTGAATATGGTGGGAAAATGTTCCAGTGGGTTTTCTTTTACCTATTGTGGGCGTTCTCATTTCTTGACCTGCGTTTTTTTACATATAGTGGGCGTTTATTTTACCATGGGTTCTCCTATTTTGTTGGGCGTTTATATGCACAGTGGGTGCTTTATTTTACAGTGGGTTTCTCCTTCATATTGAAAAACCATGTCTTCACTGCACTATTCGAGTTGGAATTTAGTATTAAAAGAATCAATTAATGTAATGAAAGGTTGGCATATTCCTGAGGCGAGATAGAATTCAATGTATCTCGCGGCGTGTTGGTTCAAATTTGATGTAGCACCGATATTCTTAGAGTACTCGAGAAGTTAGATTATAATTTTTTTTTTATCTAAGGTCACTACGAGAATTTCCCACGTATTTTAGTAATACCATCATTATCACGGGCGAATTAATCAATACAAAAACTCTCTCCGGAAATTATGGGGACATATTCTGAAGCGATCGCTGGGTCTCGGTACTCGTCTAGTGTGTTACACGCAAGGGCGTTTTTATATATATAATGGCAGTTTTTTCGGTGGGTTCCCTTTCCATTTATTGGGCGTTTTACACACAGGGGGCAACTTCTACCGAGGGTTTTCTTTTTCTTAATCTATTGGGCATTTTCATGGTCTGTGTGTTGCCTCGACCTGCTTGTTAATGGCATTATTATGACTGTGTTGAGTGCATTGGGCGTATTCTGTTGCGGACGTGCTGGGTAAGCTGCCAGGGAGTCGGTGCAATTAAATTGCCAGAGTGAATTGATTCTGTCAGTTAAAGGAAATCCGGTCGGTGTAGAATTAATACCATTAGTTTAGCTCAGCGGTGTTTATTCGAGGCGTTGTCTAACCTGTCTTTCATCTCCACATGCAATCCTTAAGCTCAGAATGTCAATATGTGAAGATTGTGTTTTCCTTACAGCGCTATCACATTAATTTAATTTAGCTGGGTTATTCAACCTGTCCGTAATCATTATATCGTGGTTAGGTTAGTTAAATCAGCTGGGGCATATGGTTAATGTATTGCCATGTATGCTGATCATTTACATTGACAAGAGTTACATTCTATTCAAATTGCCATGCATTCCCATATACAATGTATTCTATTCATAACCGCCATGTACTTACCAGATTATTGTGATTACTCTAATCCGATTTGCCCTGTGTTGTAGTCGTATGATAGTCCGCCTATGTTTTAATTGTAATTGCCTTGAGAAAAGAATATGGAATATAGATTGTCGTTAGGAGGGCTAATAACAGCGTCCCGTTATTATAATCGGAGTAGGTGAAGTTACCCCATTTTATTGTTAACGCAACTGAAGATGTAATGTTAATACCCTACAAAATAAATTGTGACGTGACAGTTGGTAATCGCCAAATGAAAGTTAGGGTTTCTCATTGTAATATTACTGCAATATAAAATGATATGCTTTTATGGTTAGTAATCTATCCGTAGGAACCCCACAAGAAGTGAGGAATTGATCTTGGGTTGCCAGTAAATTAACATGAATGTAATATAAAGGAATGTAAGGTAATGTATTTCTAAGGCAATTGTGTAACATTTTATGATAATACTAATATCCTCGGTAAGATAAATGTTAATGGAAGGAATGTCATTATAATTTTATTTGGAACTAGTTAATGGATATGCAAGTCATTTATTGCAAATGTATATTTAAATTTTATTATGAAATTAGTTGGCAAAATTAGTTGTCATCATTTATGGTAGGGATGTCATTATCATTTTATTTGGGAATTAGTTAGCGGATCTGCATGGTCATTTATTGCAATGTATATTTAAACTTTATTATGAAATTAGTTGGCAAAATTAGTTGACATCGTTTATGGTAGGGATGTCATTATCATTTTATTTGGGAATTAGTTAGTGGATCTGCAAGGTCATTTATTGCAATGTATATTTAAATTTAATTCTGCACCAATTCCACACAATTATTCTCCACAGAATTATTCTCCATGTTTTTAATTAATATTTGTTTAATTTGCAATGAGTATACTTGTTATTGGCAATGTTAATATTGTTTAAATTGAAATGCAAATGATAATACCTGTTCAAATAGTAATATTAATATTGTTTTAAGCTGCAATATCAATATCTGCTTAATTGCATTGGTTATACTTGTTTAAATTGCAATAATAACAATTGTTCTAATTTGCAATGTTGATGATGATGGTTGAATCGCAATGTTAATATTTGTTTAACTGAAATGTTCGTGATGATGTTTAATTGCAAGGTTATTATTCGTTTAAATTGAAGTGTTAATAATAAGGTCTAAATTGCAATGCAATATTTGTTAGGTTATTCCAATGTATGGCAATAAATTGGAAGGAAAGGCAAGATAATTTGGAGAATGTAAATGTTCGAAGGTTTACCATTATGGTATTGATATCGTTACTCAATCATGGCGATTAACAGAAAAATGCAATGCGCTTGTGATTATTGCTTGTCCCTGAACTAGTGCAAAATGACCTTACAACTAAATAATGGGGATGGAGATTATTGGTTTTTACCTTATGATAAAGCCTTCGTCGATTAATGATAATTAATGAGGAAATTGATCTTGATTGATGTCTTCGGGTCTCAATAGTGGTTGGTCGATATTAGAGTTCTCCTGACTTGCGTCTCCCATAGAGGTCTTGATTGTCCCGGATTTTGTAGTACTTGGTGGTAGTGCATTGCGTGGTCTGCTTATGTTGGGAGGGATGTAGACACCTTCAGTAGCCTTAGTATATTGTCTGTGTGTTTTCTGCGTCAAGAATCCAGTGCCGTATCAAGAGTCTCGGGCCCTTTAAAGGCAAGGTTTCCACTCTTGCGACACACCTAAGGGGATTACTAGTTTCTGCCTGAGCAGTCGGCCAGGAGCCTATCTGACCTGAGATTAAACGCCCTGCTTTCCTATGCAAAAAATAGTAAGACCTACTACTACGGATTCTTCCTTCTGTGTTCGTACGGTACCTAACCCGGTATGTCATTCATTGTTGAATATATTGTGGGGCGCCCTTGTCTTGGGTGTTCTCTGCTTGCAGTTGCTTGTCGTGCACCTTGCGTCTTCTTGTTGTGATATTCGTGGTTGAACCTTGTCAGTCGTCGGGTGGCGACGTAGAGTCCAGTGTGTCTGTTTCCCCTCCTACACGCGTGCACACACTTTTAGAACAAAAAAATTTTGCACCTGTTGTCCGAGTTGTTGTCGTAACGCGGTAGGGATGTTACAGCTACGAGACCTTCGAGTTCGTGGTAGATTCAAAGTGAATGAAGACAACATAGTCTTACATCTCGAATTAGGAGAAGAAAAAAAAAGGTCAACTCACTAAAACTTGAAGTACTGAATTTACTTCTTAAATCAACTGGTTTATAAAAGTTGATGTCACTTGAATGAAGACCAAAGAGAAACATTGTACCATAGTCTTTGTTTCCACTATCTTGAAGATAGATCATATATGCTTATTACACAATGTGTGTGTGTGTGTGTGTATATATATATATATATATATAGGAGATTTCATGCACTTCGATTATCAAAAAATCAAATCTTTTGTACAATGCTACATTGGAATATTTACCATGATGAAATTTTCTAACTTATGGTCAATCATGCATTAAATCACATTTCACTTCCTCTGTCTTTTGTTATATACAATGTCAGTGTTCCAATAAAATCAAAGACAAAATAAAATTGGCAAAATTGAATGTAATCATGCTATTTCATTAGAATATTTACCATTAAGTTGCATTGCACCGTCTAATCGCACAATATTATTTTTAAATTAAATTTCTTTTTTCCTTTTTTTTTATTCTTTTAACAATAATTTATTGTAACCAAGTTAGCCTTGCAACAGATTGATTTATAAAATGATTAATAACAAGTTGAAAATGCCTCAAAAACCAAAATTAATTAAAATTCAAATGGAAACGTTCTACTCTAATTTTCAACTATAAGTTTCTATAAAATTCACAAAACTGAATTTAGTCATACTACAACATTGGAATACTAGTGTAGTCATACTTTAACATTGGAATATTTCTACCTTATGAAAAGTCCTCCATTAAATTGCATTTCACCATCTTTCCAATTTCAAACAAGTTCGACAGAGACTATGTTGTTCCGTTGCCCTTGTTTTTCTAGTCTTTCATCTTATTTTATACTACCACTTTTACTTTCTCTTGTTTTTCTCATCCATTCTTTGAAAATAAATATTACATTCATCCTTTTATATAGTAAAATTTATATTCCTTACTTTATACCAGGCTTTTTAAATTTTCTTTTATTTCACTTTTCCATTGAAATTTATATTCCCTAATACTTTTTAAATCTTCTCTTATTTTCATTTTTCCATTAAAATTTATATTCCCTGATACTTTTTAAATCTTCTCTTATTTTCATTTGTGTTTTGTTTCAAAAGCTTTTTTATTATTTATGTTTGAATTATAATGGTTTTTTCTTTGTTTCTTTTAACCATCTATAATCATATATTAAATAAATAAAAACTATTCTATCACTAATTATCAAAACTTTGTTATTACACGATGAAGTATAAGTTTAAATTTCTTTGTCTATACATATATTGATAGGGATATGTATCATGTTGATAATAATAATAAAGATTATTGCTTCATAACTTATTAATGAAAAATATTTACACATAACTTGAAAATTTGAGAATAATAAATAAAGTAATTTGGAATGCTTAAATGAATATCATAGAATGGTTATTCAATTGTATTAATTGATTGATTTGGGAATAATTATACTAAATATATTTTGTTAAATTTAATTTATGGTAGTGACTCTATATTATCTAACTTTAACTTTATTAAAGTACAAAACATATATCAAGGATTATAGTTAATATTAAAAATGAAAAGTTGGTTATTGGAGATTTTGTTTGTGATTTCTTCTTAATTATGGTGAAATACAAAGACTTATACGTTATGGATTGCTTTTAAATTTTCCCTTCTATATTTTATATATAGCATATAATAACTTGAAAATTATTATTATTATAGGGCGAGCCAACACTAATTTTTTTTTGACTAACTATTAAGGCAAAGTTTCAAATTTATTGGTATATTGTTTTCTTTCAAGTCTCTTGTAATGTTTTTGAGAGGTGGTCATCCAAAGGATTGAAGTGAATATTTCAAAATATATTACAAAGTCAATGGTCATTAGTATCAAATTCCAAATTGTACTAAAATTATGGATGCTATCCATCTCTATGCTTCGAGATGACTTCAATGAGATCATACTAGAGACTTAAAAAGGCTTTAAGAAGTTTTTTTTGTGTTAGTACTTATGGGAATAAAGGTGGTCATCCAAAGGATTGAAGTGAATATTTCAAAATATATTACAAAGTTAATGGTCATTAGTATCAAATTCCAAATTGTACTAAAATTATGGATGCTATCCATCTCTATGCTTCGAGATGACTTCAATGAGATCATACTAGAGACTTAAAAAGGCTTTAAGAAGTTTTCTTTGTGTTAGTACTTATGGGAATAAAGGATTTCATGGAGTTGATTGGGAGTTGTGTTGCACCTCAAGAAATAGGGGAGGTTTCATGGAGTTGATTGGGAGTTGTGTTGCACCTCAAGAAATAGGGGAGGTTTCATGGAGTTAATTGGGAGTTGTGTTGCACCTCAAGAAATAGGGGAGGTATAGGAATTATATTGACTTGCATGCATGTTCAAGATTTATGTTTTAAATCAGTGATTCTTGTTATGGAAATTAATGAACCTTTGAAAGTGCTTCTAATAAACTATATATCCCTGAGAACTCATCTCAATAAAAAGGATTAGCAAGGCCTGTTACGAGGAAAAACACTCTATGGCATGGGGTAAACCACAACAGATGGAAATGACTGTAGAAATCAACTCTAATCTCAAGTATGCTATATAAAGAAACATGCTAACAAGACAAGATAAAGAGTCTACCTCGTCCGAACGTTCGATGAAGTCCACCATTGAGCACTTGAACCAAAGCTATATACCTGCAACTTGTCCTCAACAACCAAGATACACAATCATATGGTGATAATATATAAAGTTAGCACATATAATAGCATAGTCCATCAATATTCATTACAAATATGCCCATGGAATAACAATTCAAATATTTGCGAGACATTAATTGGATAAGAAAAAAGTATTTCTATTAAAATGTAATCAACAGAAGTGTATGAATGACAAAATTTTGTGTCAGCGCGTTCGGAATCGAGAAACTAAGTCCCTTCCCCACCACTTCAATCCTCCACCAAAGGCAAGCTCATATAAGAGAGACAATGAGGTTCTCCATCAAATAGAGAAGAGCTTGGGGGTTGAACAATGTGTTTAGATGATAGCAAGACCCCTGACCCTTGGGCTGAGATCCGCTCAGGGTCGTTTTTAAAATTCTCCTCGAGCCGAAGCGGCTCCCTCGAGTCCCTTTTGGAACCTCACGAATCCAATCCACAGGTCCTTCATGAAAACTCACCCTACGCAACTTAACACCAGGTGTGAGCCCTACATTTCCATGTGACCACAACCTGGCCTTAGCGCAAGTGCCTTTCACAACTTGCTAGTTGGAGAGTCAGGGCTCTTGACTCCTCTTTCTCCATATGCCAATACTTGAAATGCGATACGGGTATGGCTCCCTCCTCACTAGCGCCTGCTACATATAACCATAGGCTAGGCTAAACACTAGCACTACTCGCAACTCGCGACTTCGCGAGTTGGAGTGTTGAGCCCTCGTGCTCCTCCTTTGCGAAACCCCGAAGCATGATAAGTCAGCGATGGGTTAACTCCTTCCAAGGTGACGCGTGTACGCCACCTGTCGCCTACTTTCTCCTTTTCTGTGCATTGTATGTTTGCGCCACCTGTCAATCACGCGGTCCCCACCTAATGGATGTGCCATGTGTTCGCACGAGCCCTCGACACTCGACACTTTGCGACTTCTGCATTCGAAAAGGAATTCTTTCAACCTTTGAACCCCCGATACGTGATACCACGTGGAGGTTCTGATCCAGCAGTTCTTCTGTTCCAATGGTCTGGATCTCCTTCCCTGCTCCTCGTGACTCGAGACTTGGAGAAACCAAGAATTTGGTCTGCTCTCCAAACTCACGAACCCTGAATTCACGATTTCTTATATGAGATCAACGACTGTCATTGATCTGGATCTGACGGTCGCTATCCTTTCTAAGCTTTAGAGTATCGAAAGATAGTCGGCCTTAATCCCCTCACTGCTCTATGAGATCCAACGACCCATGGGATTTCACATTTCTCCACGAAGTGTCTCCACCATCTGTTTTAGCTGCTCTCCTGCGCGACCTCCCAGAGGTTAAACTCTGTGAGCCTTCCTCCGGATCCGATGACTATCGGTTCTTTGCACTAGATCTGACAGCCCAGATATCTTTCTCTTCCTTGTGAGATTTCCTGCGTGCGTCTGGACGTAGACTTCAACGACCCAGATCTCGCCTCTCCAACTGATCTAACGGTAGTTGTGCTCTATGTTGAGCATGCCCTTCTTCCTTTCCCTTGGAATATGTATTGCTCCAAAAGGCCTCGGCCTTTGTCTTTGCTGCGAAGCCTGTAACCTTAGCTCCCACATGTATTATAAGAGGCATTCCTCCTCCTGAGATTCTCAAACTCCAAACCCTCCAAAGGGTTTTCTTGGCCTCTGAAATTCCTTGCAGGGTCCTTGCACGCAATTGTGCTATCTTCTCTGAGATTATCTGTGGCTCTGACCTCAAAGTGTCTTGGTTCCTTTCTCTCCTTAAAGGGATGGAAGTTCCCTCTTCTGCAACTTCCTTCTCAAGCATGCTTTGCTGAGCCTACAGGGTGTTCAGTAACTCTGTGAATGTCTTTCTGTGACACTTATCTTATTTAAGAACTTGAAAGAGTTCCTTCTGTGAAAACTTGCACCAACTCAATGCCCTTTTGGCAGAGTTCTCCAGAATCCTCAGTGACTCTGTCTTCTTGCTGAACTCAAAATAGAGTTCTCCTCAATGCATTCTGTGCATTTGCTCAATGCCTTCCTAGTAGAGCTTCCACAGAACCCTCAGTGATTCTGTTTTCTCTATGCCTTCCTCTGCAAATTCTTACCTCCAAGGTGTTCAACAACCATGAGGCTTCTCCCTAGGTCTAATACTTCCTCTGGTGTGCCCTCCTGGCACAACTCTATCCAAATTTCGCAGAATTCAGAAGTCCACTCTATGCACTGGCTTACAGAACCCCCAGTCTTCTGTCATGCAACCTCTTACATGAAGCCACAAAGAACCAGACCTGGAATCAAAGAACCCAAGAGACAACAACTTATGTCTGTAACCTGCAAATGCAAACTAACACACATCCACAACATAGAATGAATACACACACGAAAGCATTCATCCATGAACTCATAACCCTACACAAACATGAATGCAGGAAAAACTACTTTTATATTAATATCATAAGGTCCATTTACAATATGGGTAAGATCAGACTGCAACAAAGTCTCGGCTTCCTCTATTTCCCTCTCCCTCCTAATCTCTCTGCTTCTACTCTACCTTCTCTACCGACTAATCCTACAAATACAAAGGATCTTTTTACAAAAGGGGGCTCCTCGAGCTCTTCCCTCCATCTCACCAACTCTCATTAATTTACATTCAATTACATTGAATGGCTGTCTAGTCCGAATCAGATCTAGATATCAGCCTTACGACCATTTAAGGCAACCTTTATCTAAAGCCTGCACACATGCATGGTTTTTGGCTCTACCATCCTTACAACATTTAATACAATTTTTGAATTTTGAAAAAAATGAGACGGCTACGCCTCTCTCCTGCATTTAATACACGCTTGATGTGTTGGCTGGCTGGCACGTAGCTGGCTTGGAGCAATGTTCCTGCATCATACTCCTCTGATGTGAAAATTTCATGAGCTCCTTCTCATGAGCTTCCCATCATCGCTGTTAAAATCCACTTGGATCCCAAACAGTTCTCTGGAGCTGTCCATCTGCTCCATCGCTTTGTTGTTGTTGCTGCCCTGCTGCTATGGCAGGTTCTCTTCTGCTCAGCTTCCCTTTGCTGACCGCTTCTTCTGATCTGATCATCAACATCAACCTTATGATCACCTCAATTATTTTGTCCATCTGCTGCAGTGGTCGGCTCCCTTTATTCACTCTCCTCGACTGCGCTTCCTCCTTATCGGTGGGTAGATAATCATGATCCCCCAAGTTGTTTTCCTCTTTTGTGGCACTAGCTGGCCACTCTGCTGCAGGCTCCTCTTCTACAGTTTCATCACTGAGTCTCTTCTTAGCTTCCTCTTCTGATAGCTTGACTGTCAGCTCTCCTGCTGGCATATCTCCAGCTTCCTGTAGCTGCTCCTCAGACTGGAATTCTCCTTCATGTTTTGTTGCATACCTCGACACTGTAGTTATCATCTGTTCAACTCCCTGGCTGAAATTTCTGAATGATTCCTCAGAATGCTCCTCTGCTAACATCTACATGACTGTCTGCTCATGGCAGTCATCTACTGGCTCTAGATGGCTTAACCAATCCTCCAACATTTCTAACTCCAACTCCCATGGAGTGAGTATCTTATCCCCGTATTCTCCTTTTGCTGGGGCAGATTTTGATGTCTGCTCCGGTTCTTCTTTCTCCCTAACAATCACAATTGGCTTTCCTTCTGTTGTTTCTGCATCGACAACACAATTTTTTGCCTCAGCTGGGCGATGTGGCAGGAATACCTCTATTCCCCCAATCATCAGAATTCTCTTCTGATCTTCCTCTATCAGCTCTCCTCGCTGATATGAACTCACCTCTAAGCTCATCTTCTCTCCCTTGCCCACTTGGAAGTATGGGATTTTTCTGCTGCCCACATGGAAGTCTATGAGATCAATCGATCCCATCTCCATCAACACTCCTTGATGACATGAACTCACTTCTGAGTTCTCGAAAATTTCATACAGTCTCATCTCTTGCTCCTTGCCCACTTGGTAGTCTATGAGATCCTCCAGCGATCTCATCTCATTCTCATCGTCCCAGAGATTTCTCCCAGCTTCTGGTTCACACACATGAAGCACTTCCTCTATGTCTCTGAGGCTTTTAGCATACCTCAGCCATATTTTCAATAGCCTTTGTTGTCTTTTGGCCAACAACTCCTTGACTGGCCACTTTACTTCCTTTTTCATGGGCCATTCATATACCCATCGTGCTCTTGCACTCTGTTGCATTCAAAATGCAATCTCTTCCATCCTCGCTCTTATCTCAACGAGTTATTTATCCATCTCATCTTTTCCCTTCTGCTGATGGTTCTTCTTTCCACCACGTCCATGGCCTTCAGTAGCCATCTTCCTGTTCCTGTCTTCCCTCCTGGAAAACTTGTTACTGTCACTCTCCAACCGTGAGTTCTTCTAACCTCTTCTTACAGTCGACCTGATTATCTATTGATTGTTGCGTATCTGCGAACAATCACCACAGAGTTTCAACACTCTATTTTCTTCTGCCTCCATCTGTAAGCTACCTCTATTGACTATATAAGTCAAATCCTTATCTTATACCAAAGTGATAGCAAGACCCCCGACCCTCGAGATGAGATCCGATCAGGATCATTTTTTAAATTCTCCTCTAGCCGAAGCAGCTCCCTCGAGTCCCTTTTGGAACCTCACGAATCCGATCCACAGGTCCTTCATGAAAACCTGCCCTACGCAACTTAACACCAGGCACGAGCCCTACATTTCCATGCGATCACAACATGGCTTTAGCGCAAGCACCTTTCACAACTCGTGAGTTGGAGATTCAAGGCTCTCAACTCCTCTTTCTCCAAACACCGATACCTGAAATGCGATATGGGTATGGCTCCCTCCTCACTAGAGCCTACTACATATAACTGTAGGCTAGGCTAAACACTAGCACTACTCGCAACTCACGACTTCATGAGTTGGAGTGTTGAGCCCTCGTGCTCCTCCTTTGCGAAACCCCAAAGCACGATAAGTCAGCGATGGGTTGACTCCTTCCAAGGTGACACGTGTATGCTACCTGTCGCCTACTTCTGCCTTTTCTGTGCATTGTATGTTTGTGCCACTTGTCAATCACGTGGTCCCCAACTAACGGATGTGACACATGTTCGCACGAGCCCTCGGTGCTTGGCACTTTGTGACTTCTGCAGTCGAAAAGGAATTCTTTCAACCTTTGAACCCCCGATATGTGATACCACACGGAGGTTCTGATCCAACGATTTTCCCGTGGCTTGGATCCAACGGTCTGGATCTCCTTCCCTACTCCTCGGGACTTGGGACTTGGAGAAACCAAGAATTTGGCTTGCCCTCCAAACTCACGAACCCTGAATTAGGGATTTCTTGTATGAGATCAATGGTTGTCGTTGATCCAGATCTGACGGTCGCTATTCTTTATGAGCTTTAGAGTATCAGAAGATACTGGGCCTTAATCCCCTCACTGCTGTATGAGATCCAACGACCCATGGGATTTCGCACTTCTCCACGAAGTGTCTCCACCGTCTGTTTCAGCTGCTCTCATGTGCGACCTCCCAGAGGTTAAACTCTGTGTGCCTTCCTCCGGATCCGATGACTATCGTTTCTTTGCACTAGATCTGATGGCCCAGATCTCTTTCTCTTCCTTGTGCACTTTCTTGCATGCATCTGGATGTAGACTTCAACGACCCAGATCTCTCCTCTCCAGCTGATCTAACGGCAGTTGTGCTCTACATTGAGCATGCCCTTCTTCCTTTCCCTTGGAAGATTTATTGCTCCAAAAGGCCTTGGCCTTTGTCGCTACTGCGAAGCCTGTAACCTTGGCTCCCACATGTATTCTAAGAGGCATTCCTCCTCCTGAGCTTCTCAAACTCCGGACCCTCCAAAGGGTTTTCTTGGCCTCTGTGATTCCTTGCAGGGTCCTTGCACGCAATTGTGCTATCTTCTCTGAGATTATTTGTGGCTCTGACCTCAAAGTGTATCTTTTCCTTTTTCTCCTTGAAGGGATGGAAGTTCCCTCTTCTGCAACTTCCTTCTCAAGCACGCTTTGTTGAGCCTATAGGGTGTTTAGTAACCCTGTGAATGTCTTTCTATGACACTTCTCTTATTTCAGAACTCGAAAGAGTTCCTTCTGTGCACACTTGCACCAACTCAATTCCCTCCTGGCAGAGTTCTCCATAATCCTCAGTGACTCTGTCTTCTTGTCGAACTCGAAATAGAGTTCTCCTCAATGCATCATGTGCAATTTCTCAATGCCTTCCTAGCAGAGCTTCCACAGAACCCTCAGTGATTCTGTTTTCTTTGTGCCTTCCTCTGCACAGTCTTACCTCCAAGGTGTTCAACAACCTTGAGGCTTCTCCCTGGGTCTAATACTTCCTCTGGTGCACCCTCCTGGCACAACTTTTTCCAAATTCCACAGAATTTAGAAGTGCACTCTATGCACTGGCTTACAGAATCCGCAGTGTTCTGTCATGCAACCTCTTGCATGAAACCACAAAGAACCAGACCTAGAATCAAAGAACCCAACAGACAATGACTTCTGTCTGTAACCTGCAAATGAAAACTAACACACATCCACAACATAGAATGAATACACACACGAAAGAATTCATCCATGAACTCATAACCCTACACAAACATGAATGCAGGAAAAACTACTTTTATATTAATCTCATAAGGTCCATTTACAATATGGGTAAGCTCGGACTGCAACAAAGTCTCGGCTTCCTCTATTTCCCTCTCCCTTCTAATCTCTTTGCTTCTACTCTACCTTCTCTACCGACTGATCCTACAGATACAAAGGATCTTTTTACAAAAGGGGGTTCCTCGAGCTCTTCCCTCCATCTCACCTACTCTCATTAATTTACATTCAATTACATTGAATGGTTGTCTAGTCTGAATCAGATCTAGATCTCATCCTTACAACCATTTAAGACAAACTTTATCTAAAGCCTGCGCACATGCATGGCTTTTGGCTCTACCATCCTTACAACATTTAATACAATTTTCAAATTTTGAAAAAAATGAGAAGGTTGTGCCTCTCTCCTCCATTGAATGCACGCTTGATGTGCTGGTTGGCTGGCGCGTAGCTGGCTTGGAGTGATGCTCCTGCATCATTAGACTTAAAAGGACAAAGGGATGCAGACTCAATATGAAGTGAATAATTTCTCCCGAGTAACATTTCTCTCAAAGTTGAGTTCTTTCTCCTCTTTTCCACAGCTTGGATATGGCCCTTTTATAGCCTTCAAATGGAACTGAAGGGTCGAGTCAAAATGTTTCCAATATATGGAAGGTCAAGGATCATGGATCTCGTGACGTGACATGGAAACCCAACACCATTTTTAATTTTGGGCACAAAACTCGATGTACACGGGATGTAATGGTGCAACCTGTGTATATGCATGTTATATAGTTGTTAGCGCGCGTATATGTGGAAAAATATGTTTTTTAGCTCTGGGAATTGCAAAAAGGGAAATTCAAGTCTGCATAGGGAAATGGAAAAGGTATTCTCAACAAGTTCAATGGGGTTCGGCAAATCTTGATATAATATATGCCCCCTAATGTTTGAGGTCAGAGGAGCATCTTCGATGGACGAAATACATTATAATTCCTAGAAGTGGAGTGATGGAGACCCAGCTGGACGAACTAGCTTCTCATCAGAATATTACAATCCATAATGACTTTGTGCAGATGGATGTCAATTTGAATTACACTGCATATCCATGTGGAAATATACCAAACATTTTTTCATGGCCATGAATAGGCAATACAAGGGTAGATACAT